>APFE030589024.1:115122-133778 GCA_000404065.3 Pinus taeda
ATAAAAATTAATTAAATCAAGAGGCAGCCGACTTCTCAAAAATTGAGAGCCGACCCTCCTCTTTGCTTTCCTCAGCTCTATTTATACCCTAATTAGCTGCTCTTCTTCTATCAAGCTTCAAGTTGCCCTGATGATGGATCCCAATTGGGATTCGAAACGTTGGCAGAAAAATCTTCTTACTGTGGAATCTCCGATGACTGAATCAAAAATATTGCACCACAGAGGTCTCAAATCCAAAACCCTTACATTACTTGGCACTTTGTTTGGTGAGAACACAGGGATGCGTATCAAAATGCCAATTCCAGCACCTTCCTTTCCTATTGCGCCATCAAAATCCATGTTCCACAAACCAGCTTCGTCCTCTTCCAAATGCTGAAATTCTGTTTGCTCTTTTACTTTTCCTTGTTGTCCATCAATATTTTGTTGTTGTTGGAAGGTTGATTGCTCAGCGGTACTATCAAGTCTTTGTATTTCTTGCTTTAATACATCTTTGAAATTTTTAGTGATCTCTGGAATGTCTTCTACTTCAACTAATTGGCTATTTACATAATTAAAACTATCATAATATAGAACAAATGATTCTAAATTAGTATGTACATAGTTGATTGGATGATTTACTGGTTTCTCCTTGCTAGTGATCATGTAATTCATCTTTTGTTCCCGGTATAATTTCTTCATCTGACCAAACACGAGAATAGTAGCATAGGAGAAATCAAGCTGCAATGTCCCTTTAAGTTTTTCTCCCCAAGATCTGGAAAGAAGCATGCCAAATCTAGGAGGAATATTTGCCACAACCACATCCATCAAAACATTTTTCGCTAGAATCTGATCCAAACTAACCACCAAATCTTTAATAATACCAATGCATCACTCGACCAGAATCAAAGGAATACAGGTCATGATACTTTCTAGTGATGTCCAAACCTAATTTCTCCATGATTGCCTTAGGCATGAGATTATGAGAGGCTTCGGAATCAAACATAGCGTTGTGCAATACATAGTCATCCACCCAAAGGCTGATGTAAAAAGGAGCTACATCACTATCCTAGGACTGGCCTTCTAATGCTGGACCAAAGATCAACTTAGGTTGGTCATCCTCCATGTTTACCATATCAGATAACAGATCTAAATTTAAAATATTTGACACATGACCTTTATAGCTGTTATTCTTCATCAAATCAGTCAAAGGAATTGATACTTTTAACTTATCAATTTCATTTTCTAAGCTAAAAACTAAAGTTTTCTCTACCTCTTTGGTTGAAGCATCCTTCTCTTCACTTTTCTCCTTGATAGACTTGGCTGATTTGATCTTTCATTTGCTGATTGTGTTTTGCTGGTGGTAGGATCAGCTGTCTCCTTTCCCTTTTTCTGCACATTTGGAGAATCGTTCTTTGGCGGTTTCACTTCCTTCCTCTTCTAAATTGGATTTATGGGTACATATTTACTCCTGAGTAAATATTGTCGCTGCTGGGTTGTCAAAGCATTCATGTATCCCCTATGATATTCATCAGACTCTTCCTCAAGAATTGTGTTGTTTGCCAAGATGAAATCTTCATCCCTTTGTGCAGTCGGGCTTTCTGAATACTCCTCATCTTCTGTGATAAAAATGAGTAGATCATTAGGGGTAAAGAAATGATTCTCCTCATCATCAGATTCCAGACCATGTACAAAATTCTGCTGTAAGGGTGTCTTCACCTGTTGCTGTGCCGCTTGGTCTTGTGCTCTTTGCTCTCGTTGCTTGATTCTGAATTGTGGTTGCTGCTGACCACGAAAGTTTGGATTTCTGACTTGTGCTTCAAGCTTATCAATGGTTAATATATCAAACATCTTCTCAATCTTACAGAGCACTTGATCTAAAGTGGAAGCCTCTTCCTTTATGGTTACCTTCTTTTCAGCCTTTATTCTAGCTCTCTTGTCAAGCAGATTTGCTTCAACGCTGACTGCAATTTTCTGCATGTCTTCCAAAGTGGCTGGATCTCTTTATCTTAATTGATAGGGAATATCAGGATCAAAACCATCCAAAAACTTAATCAAAGCTAGCCCCATAGGTGGTTTTATATCAACAAGAATTGCATTGTAAACAGAATTGAATCTAATATAATAATCTTGAACAGTCTCACCAACATTACTCTTAATGTTCTCATATTTAGAAAGAATTTGAAGAGGATTGTTCTTTACTTCCCAACGATCCAAAAATTGTCTTTGAAGTGCCTCCAATGAATTGATTGTTCTGGCCGGCAATGCTCTAAACCATTTTTTGACCTCACCTCCAAAAGTTTGCACAAACAATCTCATTGTTACATTCTCTGCATCAATCTTGTGGAGATCAAAGAAATCAGCCATTCGATCAACATGTTGCTAAGCTATGATACCTTGAGAGCTACGATCAAACAATGGAATTTTGTTTTGATAATCGACGGGCAAGGCATCCAAATTTTGGGGCAGAACGAGAGGTGCATATCTAGCAGCCATTGCTCGAGGTGGATTTACGACTGACCTTGGGGATGTAGGAGGAGTTGGGGCAGCTGATGTGGCAAGTGTATGAGGTGTTGAAGGGGGTGAAGAAATTTTTGATGTTTGAGGTGTAGAAGGAGTGGATGGAGGTGACAACACTGTAGATTTCTGGTTAGAGATGGAAGGCTGCATGGGAATGGTGGGAATAAAAGGAGTCTCAGTAGGAATTTCTGAACTAGATGCAATAGAAAATGACCCAAGAGTTGCAGATGCAGACTCTAAGAATTTAGGAATGTTTGTAGCCACAATGGAAGTTTTAAGTTTCAAGATATAATTGTTAATTGATTTATTATCCTTTTCAGTTTCAAGATCTTTGACAAACTTTGGATTTAGGACAGTAGAACCAACAACACTTTCAGACTTAGTTTCAAACATCAATAGATCAAAATGTTCGTCAAACTCAATATCTTCAAGATATTAAAAAACAACTAGGCATGAATGAGATCTAAACACAGGAATCACAAAACTTTCTTGGCGAAGAATTCTCAGAATAAGATTTGGATTTTCATATACAGGGGGTGGATCAGGATCAAGATTTTCTTTGGTGTATCTTTTGGAAGCCAATGTGTTGAATTATTCCCAAAAATCAAATGGAGATTATCAACTTGTTCAGCCTATCAAATTATAAACTCATCATCCAAAAGTTTAGAATTATCTGATGTAATGGGGAAATTTGCAAGTCAGATGTTCCATTTATAAGACTAGACTAGAGATTGACTGAAGTAACTTTTATCTACTTATGCACTTGCAAAGCAATGTGCAGTTCAAAGGCTACCTGGCATAACTTCAGGCTTTTTCTGTAGTTTATAAAACAAAGAACAGTAACAAAAAAATAATTTGATTCCCCAGTATGGTCACCACAATGTTAGTGCCTAAATCTACCTCATGTTGAGAAAGGTAGGATCTAGGGCAACATCAAACCAAGCTTAACCTGGTAGCTAGCCCTACCAGGTTAGGAGAGGGCTCTCTCCTTGTCAATATCAGTAAAATATGATCAATGAAGCTTGAGATGATTGATGTAAGGACTAATTTTAGGCTAGGTATGTGTTCAGAAGAGTTTGATTGAATTTGATGATGTTTTGTTGGCTCAAATGTGAAAGGCAGATTTGGGTCCGGGGAATGGGCTCAGTTTTGTAGAGATCTCTACGGGGCGAGGTAGGAAAATGACTTAGTACTTAAAATTGAGTGAGATGGAGAGATTTTAGACTGGTGAGGAGTTGAATAGGGCATGAAAGTCTCAGGGATCCTATTCAAACAGCTGAAAACATAAATAACTAAACAAAACCCTAGGTAGAGCACTACGATTCAATGAATTCTACCTTTATCCTTATTACATTTAGTTAAGATGAACAAAGAGAGATAATGGCATACATAAAACACATGTAAACTTGCAATTATAGAAGGAAATTCAATACCGAATCAATTTTCCACAAGAATCCCATAAAGTGTTGCAAACCTTGATCTATTCCTTTGCCAAACTACTGAAATGAGTGTACAATAGAGCTCCAAGCATTCCCAAAAGTGCAAATGACTGAAAAAATAGTAGATATAGGCAATAAAAAACTCATCCTAGCTTTAGGGGTTGAGCTCATAAGTTTAGGTTCTGTTTCAACAAGATCTAAACTGAGAACTAAAAAGTAGGCAGTGGAACAACTTGCCTCTAGAAACTAGGAAATTGATTCATTCAGTTGCAAACTACCTTTTCATGGATGAATCTACCTCTATGAGTGAAAATTTAACATAATTACATAAAAATCCATCAAATCACCTCAAATTACATCATGATTTTTACTATTAGAAAGAGAAAAGTGAAACCGTGAAGAAACTAGGTGAAAAAACAAAGTTTTTTGACCAAAATGGAAAAATTTCATCTTGTGCATCGTGCTCCTGTCCTTGTGCGCTGCGCTACTTTGGAGCTAATTTTGGAGGCCTTCTCGTGCACCAAGTTTTCTCCAAGTGGGTTTTTTATAAAGGTCCACTTGTCTATTATCCAGAACAAGTAGAATTTCTAAATTTTGTCTCCATTTTCCCCTCCAAAAATGAGTTCTCCCAACACTGCTTCCTGTGTGGCCAAAAAGGGGTAGAAAGGTCATTTCTGGGGTGTTTTTGACCTTTTTGGAAGCTAGAAGCTCAAAACCAGTCAAAATTTCTTGGCCATGTGAGGGAATTCATATTTTTCCATGAGGAATCCAAACATGCTGAGTTTTCCTCAAAAGGAGGTCTCTAGCAAAAGCGCGCCAGGTGGCACTGCGCACCAGGCAGAAAAACCTGTTTTTTAGGCCAAAAATTCAAAATTTGCAAAACGTTTCCAAAATTTCTTGAAATTTGGGTTGAGTGTCATTCATCCAGTGTTGTGTTGGGCTAAGGAATATTCAGCCAAGATTTGGAGCCTGTCTTTCTCTTTTCGCCTCCTCGATGCTTTCTTCAACTTGGCCTTCAAAATCCTGATTCTTGTTTTGCACACCTTGTTTCTCACCAAGTAGTGGTAGGCCATGTGCCTCAACATCTTTTTCTCTTTGTTGGACTTCTCTAACATCTTTTCCAAGTGCATATTTACCCTCTCAAGCCAAGATTCATGATCAACATCAATTTCTTGTTCAAGTGGTGTCAACTTGACTTTCCTCCTCTTGGCAGCTTGCCAGTTTTCTTGTATGTTTTGAAGCTCCATGATGATTTTCTGATCCTCTAGCTGTTTGTTCCTCTACTCAAGATATTTGATTATCCACTTGGCTCTTTCCAGATTGAGAGACAAATCATGAATGTCAGCTTGCTGTTCCTGAATGATCTCCTTGAGCTTTGAGCTTTGGGAGCCCAAATCGGTGTCATCATTCTGAATAAGAATGAAATCTATCTCTTGTCCTCTTAAAGGCCCCTCATCATGTAATGGTTGCTTACCCTTGTCCTATACCTACTTTGCTATTGAAGGAAACAAGACCCCTTCCACCCCGGGTGGAGATAGTACTCGTTTTGCTGCTGCAAGCAATCTCCTAGTGTCCTTTTGATATGTAACAAACATTGGCACACTAGTGGTTTGTGTCTCATGCACCTCTTGCTGATGTGAAGGCTCTCCTGCCTCATGAAAAAATGATGGGGGAACTTGTGGACCTGTAAAGACCTCATGTGCAATGAAATCCTCCCATGAAACATTCAGTTGACTAAGTTGATGCAAGACCACAATTTTGATGAGTGCAAAGTGATAGATGCTGTTATAATGCTGACGAGGAGGCTTCCTTTGCACCAAGGTGGTCATCTTCTCAATATTTCGGCAAATAAAATAGGGGAGATTCATCATTCTCACCCTAGTAAAGTGCATCAACAATCTGATGTGGTAGGCACACAGGTGAGAAAATGTGCCCTCACAGTTGAAATATTTAATTATGAGTTTCATCAAGGGAGCATATGTGTCCTAAAGGTACTTGAAAGGGAAAAATCTACTAATCTACCTCTGAAAACTAGCCTTGATATAAGGCTCATAATGTTCCTTGTCTACCAGCTGCCCCTTATTCCACTGCTTGCCTACATTTGGAATACCGGTTGCTTGAGATATAGTCTTAGGTGTTAAGGTGAATGTCACACTTGCCAAATTGACTTGACCATTGTGAAGATGGAGTACAAACAGTTGAGCAAGCTCATGATGGTATTTAACTCTTGCCACCAGATCACAAAATTGGAAACAAGATTGATGTTAGAAGCATGTGTCAGCAAGAGGACAGGCCAACAACTCGGCAAGTGAAGTAGGCTCCTCCCGGTTATGTTTCCCACTCTTGTGAGGCCTCCTTGGTGCATGAACTTCTTCGGAAGAGTCATTGACTATTTCCTCATTTTTGTCATAGGAAGAATCTGCCTCGATGTTTGCCAATGCTTGAGTTTACTAGATGAGTATGAAGAGATTTTAGAGTGACAATAGGAATTTGTTGCTAAAGATATGAATTTGATAAGGGACTGTGAGGATACTGTGTATGAGGGGTTGGGGATTCCGTTTGTAGGTTTTTTGGGAAATTTTAGGGTTTAGGGAATAATAGTTAGGGTTTGGGAATAGCAATTAGGGTTTGGGATAAGTGAAAATAGGGATTAGGGTTAGTAGTTTTAGGGATATGGGGAATAGGGAATAGGTAAATATGAATGAAAAGGGAGGGAGAGAATGAAGTGAGGGAGTGAAAATGATAGAAGTGGGTTTTAGCAGCAAAGACAACAATTTGTAAACCCTAAGAATTGTTTTTTTAACAAGAAATTCAAGGAGCTAGGGTTTCAATTTTTTCCCATTAAATCACCATAAACACCAAGATAAACTCATTCATTGGCCATGAAGGAATGTCAACTTACTTGGATAATTGAGGAGTTAGCGACTTTTTATTTTATTTTGGAGGATGCTGTGAGCAATTTCGAGGCTTGTAGTCCTGTGCACCGCACCACCTCACAGGTGCGTTGCGCTAGCTTTGTGCGCCACGCCTGTTGTAAAAATACACTGCGAAACACTACCAGGTGCGCCGCGCCACTGATTTTCACCCTTCAAACATAAAATCGCTCTCTTGGCCTTTAAAAATTGGAATGCACTTGCTCTCTTCACTTTGTGGACACAAATGAGCCTCCTTTGATTTGAAAAACTTTATATAGCCATTACTTTTATTTTTCACTCAAGAAAACCCACTTTGCCAATGTTTGATTTTCACTTGCTTTAAAAGCTCTGTTTTCGACAGTTTGCTTTATTTTTGTCTTTGATGGACTAAATACTTTGGAATTTTGTTTCTTTTGCAGGAACTGAAGTAGCAGAGGCTTGGAAAAGTGACTAGGGCTGCTTCTGAAATTATCACATATAGAAAATTAAATTACATTAAATTTATTACATGGAACACATAAAAAAATTGTTTTTCCTCAAAACAGGGTTTTGTGGAAAAATCAATCACTTAGCATGTGATTATTGAAATTATTGCTACTGAGAATTTATTTGACCTCCTCATGTGCTTGCTAACCATTATTGAGTGTTTTCAAGACCTTATTGACAATACCATAGACCTAATGAGACCTAAAACCCTAAAAATGACTTTTGCAGATTTAAAGACAAAAAATGACTGCAGATGATCTAGATGTATGAAAATGAGTCAGCAGGTAAAGAACATGAGGGAAAATGTATAATTTGCCACTACCATCGGATGATCCATGATCCTAATGGAATGCATCTGATCATATGAGACACCTAACATGCAATGCAACAAGAGAATTTGATCACTAATTGAGGGATGAAGATACCAACACTAACATGATCAACGTGGTAATTATTTTCATTGTAATCGTTAATTTTCTCTATAATTTATTTATCATATTAATATAACCTTTGGAGTTTGAAATAAACATGTTGACATGTAATAGGTGTAGATGAAAGTGCTATACTCGATAAGTTCATTCTGTACCACATGGACTTTATGAATAAATGGATTGTTCTTTATGATAAAAAGAGAGAAGAATGTTAGAAGAAATGAGACATTTTAAGAGATCGAACCCAATGAATACCCCATGTCCTATCGATCCGCAAGGGGAATGGGAAAAAGATTGCACACTAGAATGGGTTACTGAACAAATTCAAAATCAAGTAGAATATGCAGGTATAGATTAAAAAATAATGGAAGATGAAATCAACATGTCTAGAAAATGTGAAAGAAAGGTACAGTTGGAATTTTACATAATGTTATTTCCTTACAGTTTTGACACTATTAGCTATTTTAATATTCGTAATATTACTTGTTTTAACCGAAATAAATGGTCTTTTAGATGCAAGTAAATATCCAACAATGTGGGCATATGGTTGACATTATCGTGTAGAACATGTATATTCCAAGAGACCATCCTTCGATTGTGGCATCATGGTTGACTTCAAATAATCCGATCAATCAAGCTCAAAATATAAGGATATTATTGAAGGGAATCTACAATATGTTAGGAAAATAGAAGAAATTATTGAGTTGGATTATGACTATTTTAAATATTGTATTTTTAAGTGTAGATGATATGAAGCATTTGAGAGGACACAAAGACATGATACCCATTGTTTTTTTTTTTCTATAGATTCCTCAAAGTTCCTACCATATGATAAGGAGCTTTATGTTCTACTGATTCATTGTGAGCATGTATTTATTTAACTCAAATAAGAAGTGGTAATGATCATAATCTATTAATACATTATTTATTGTAAATATATACAAGTGTTTATTAATCAATGAAGTTGTTAGAACATATGTCTAATTTATGTATGTACTCATTCATGTGCAGGAATTTTTCTATGAGATATATTATGGACCCAAAATGGATATTTGTCATACATTATGATCTAGGATTAAGGTCTGTATTTGATGATGCCTTAGTGGATACTAAGAAAGACAATTATGGCCAACCAAATGAGAGTGAGGGATTAGAGAACATCAAAGAAATTGACATCCATGATGATGTTGAAGATGGTTATGTTCAGGCACAAGAAGAGAACAATACATAGTTAGATGATGTAATGGAAGACAACAATATGGATGACATAGAAAATGATGAGCCAAATACATATGGTAACAATATGGATGATAGACTACAGTCAGATTTCAATGATGATGAAGATGATGCAAGTCAAGACGAGGATGATGATAATATTATCTACTTGAAATATCATATTAACATTGACAATGATGCACTGGATGAAATTTTGAAAACAATGATGTCAATGACCGAGACTTCTAAATTTTCAGAATTATTTGTAATCCATATTTAAAAAATTGATGATTCTTCGGGCCTAAACTTTTAAATGCTTTAGAATTGTCTATGTCAATACAAATTACCTATTGCAATATCATTAAATTGTTCAATATGTGGTATGAATTGTTGGTAAAAAGAAATACAATTACTTGAATTCTTCTTCCATTCACTTTGTATCAACAAAGATTTTGTTGAAACTAGAGCATCAAAGATGAATTCAGAACCCTTTGATTACATTCAAGTACTTATGATGAATGTTGTTCTATAGGACTATGCTGGAGAATGGGTTGTGTAGAGCCACTTGGTGCTTGTTGAAAGTAGAGACATGGGGTTGTGGAATTGTTGAACATGGATGCATAAAAGGGATTGAAACTTAAGAGAATGCCAAGGGGATTAATTTGGAATATCATATATAGAGTAGTTGTAGGATGTAGTAGGGATTGAAAATTGAGTAATATTTACCTTGTTCTTTGCTGACATTTTATATTTATTTTTCAACAATAAAGGCCTCACTCAAGCCTTTCCATATCTACTCTTTTTGTCATAGTCGTCCTTGAAAAAACTTATTAGAGAAATATTTTTTTAGCAAGTAATAAGATAATCTTCCTTTTTGCAATCTGGTTTTCGATGACCTTTGGCTAATGCCATTTTCTCCATTTATTTCAAATGAGAGAAGGAACATATATGAGCTTGTAAACTTATCTTATCTCTAGAGGTTTTCGATGTTCTGAATATCAGATTATGCTCGTGCTTCTTTTCTTTGAATTATAAACAGGTAAATCCTAATGGAAAAAAATTTATTGACCCAATTGTAGAGTGAAGAGTGACAACATTTTATCTTTTGAAGGTAGAATGACTTGGCTTGAGAATATCCAATTGAGATACATGATTTTCTGTACAAAATGTCAGCAAATTCTATAAAGGATATCAAGTGCATGCTTGTAAGAATAGGATATTTACGTTGTTAATACTCCATAAAAACATGGAAATATTTGTTGTTTCTCTTCATATGCCATAAATATCTGATTATGGTAGTAACCTCGCCGTTGCTACTTGAACGTTGACATGTGAATATGGATAGATCAAAGCTTTCACTGAATGCATAGGGTCATAGATAACACCAAGTAAATATAATTGAAAGGGTAATTATTATTGATAATAATAAAAATGTTGTCATCAATTATTTAGACTAAATAACAATCATAGTGTAGAGTTATGTCTTTTGGAAAAGAGGGAAATATAATAATATAGATTCTAAATTTTCCACCTTTGTTCTTTTACTATAATTAGTTCTGAGAATTATACTCAACATTGAACATTAAGAACCATGAAAGAAATAACATGATAATATTATGATTCACATAGGCCAATGTCACAAACAACTTAAATATTTAGTGAATTCATATTTATTATTATTAAAAGATAGAAGATGATTACAATTTGTGGGAGTTCCCTAGCTTTATACTGCCTTGGGTGCCTCTTGGTGAGATCATGCCCTTTGCCTAATAACTTCTAATTAATTAATTTTTTATATAACATTTCCTTCCTCCCAAAAAAAGCTTTGTCCTCAAAGAATGCGTAATGATGGATGTTGTTGAAGAAAGCTTCAATCTCCCAAGAAGTTTCTTGTTCTGGTAAGTCCTTCCACTTGATCAAGTATTTCTTGATTACACGAGATCAAAGGTTCTTTTTCTTGGTGGATATGATACCTTCTAGTTCTAAAATGACCCTTCCTTCATCATTTAAGGATGGAAGTGTTGTTTGTGTTGATTTTTGGTTGCCCAATGTCCTTTTAAGGTAGGATACATGGAAGACATTATGAACTCAACTTTTATCCGGAAGGCTTAAACTATATGCAACTTCAGTGCTAATTTATTTTTTCCTTTTTGTTTCAAGGAAAACTATTTGTATGGCTAGAGCTTGAGAAATACCCATTCTTCAACTTCAAATTTTCTTTCGGTTCTGTTTTAGTCTGCTTATTGCTTCATACCATTTCTTGCATGATTTAAATTTTCTTTTAGGGTTTGGACGATTTTTTGTGTTACTTCTATTTGGTTTATAAAAACTGGTAGATTTGCCTAGATGGTAGCTAGATCCTTCCATTTTGGAGGTTCGTACCCATACAAAGCTTGGAATGGAGTCATTTTTGCTGATGTATGATAAGTAGAATTATACCACCATTTAGCAAGATGCAACCACTAAACCCACTTATTTTTTATTTTCTGTGGTGTAACAACATAGGTAGGCTTCCAAACATTTATTGAGAACTTCTATTTATCCATCTGTTTGAGGGTGGTAAGAGGAAATCATATTTAGGTAGGTTCCTATATGGTTGAACAATTCCTTCCAAAAATTACCCTTAAATGTGGCATCTTTATCACTCACAATGACTTTCAAAAAACCATGTAATTTATAAATATTTTTGCAAAATATCTTATTGGTTTGTTTCGCTGAGTTTGATTTCTTCATTGCAACAAAGTGAGCATATTTGGTGAGTCTGTCGACTACTACGAAAATCTAAGCGAAAGTCACACCGAGACTTCTGACAGTCGGTTGACCGATTTCCTGCCATTGTCGTCATTGCCCACAACGCCGTTATTTCCCAGTAGCCTCTTTCTTCAATCAAAATCCACATTTAGATTGGCTACCAACCACCACACACAACCCACAAGAAGCTACCACTTGCCACGCGGGTGTCCCTGCTAGGCCTTTTGTCACCGCTACCTCCACTACACCACATCATCAAGCAATTGAACCTAAGACGTGAAAATCCTCTCCTGTTGCATCTGTTGCCTCCAGAACTTCCTTAACATTCTTCCCCCAAGCATCTGAAGAAATTATCAACTATGCCTTTTCCCCCATAGTCCCATATATCCTTCTGTGTTGTTGTCCAATTCTTTCACCATTAATCATCGACCAACATTGTGTAGCTACCCGAGCTGTGATAGAAAAAGAAAATTTCAACACATTAGTCATTCACTGGTTGTGGTAGCATTGAGCCTGTAGGTTGCCATAAAATAATTCTAGTCATGGATGCCCTTTGTTGCTATATGGTAAAGAAATCTGTGAGTTGCATTTGTATGTTCACAAGTCGTATCTATTAATCACATCTTTTAAGTTTGAACGAGTTAAAAATATCGTAATAAAAAAGGGGATCAGACATTGTTAAATTACAATATGTTAAACTATATCTATATATCTATATATATATATATATACATATATCTATATATATCTATATATATATATATTATTATATATATATATATACTTGAAATATATATGGTTAATTAATTATATGCTCATACAATTAAAATATATACATATATATATTTGAAATTATATAATTAATTAATAAAAAAAATCAAAAGTAATTATAATAATAATAATAATAATAATAAGAATAAAATAAAAATTTGAAACCAAAAAAATAAAATAAAAAATAATTAAAAAAAAGAAAAAAGAATAACAATAAAAATTAATAAAAAAAGGGAGACAAAACAAGTGAAGCAAAAAAAAAAAAATGTCATCCACAAAGAATAGTGGTTTCTTTGCAATATGTCCTTTTTGTTCAGAAGGATATCCTAATTGTCAAGAATCATTCAAAAATCAAAACGTTGTTTGCACAAAATGTTACAAAACTTTTACCTTAGTTGAACTTTTAAGTGATGCAGATAAATAATTATTAGCAAGAAATATGAGACAATTAATGGAAATATATAAGGAAATGAAGAAAACAAAATCTACAATGCAAGTTGAAAGCCCATCATCACTTCTACCAAACGATGTAAACTAGTGTACCAAGAAATTGCAGCTAGAAGATCAAGAGAATGAAAAAATAGCCAAACTTCAGCAAAACAAGAAAGTGTTACAACACAAACATAAAAATCTTATGGATATTCATTACACGGAAGTAATGGAAAAGGATGGAGAAATCTCTTGCCTCAAGGACCATGTCGAAAAATTACTTGCACAAGTGAAGAAGACTAAGGTCACAAAGAAAGAACTCAAGAAGCACTTATCATAACAAGAAGAGGAAACCTTGCATTTAAAGAACCTTAATAAAAAATTATTAGAACAAATCAAAGATCTAAAAAATGAAAAAATGAAAAAGTCAAAAGTTGAAACATTGAAAATAAGGTTGATGAATCAGAAACCAAAGAACTTTTGTGTCTGAGAAACCATAATCAAAATCTACTCACTCAAATTAAGAAACTTAAGGATGATAAGAAAGCATTAAAAGACAAGTTAGAAAAATTTACTCAAGAAGAAGTATCAAAATCTCCCATCCTAACAATCCAAGTTATAGATAAGGGAACGAATACCGATCTAGTGAATATCATAAATCAATAAGAATGAAAACTAGTTGAAGAAAAGAAAAACTTAGATGTTGTAGTTCAGATGATAAACACCCCAAGTGAAGGATTTGTAACCAACTTAACAACGTCATTACCTGAAGTAAATAAAAAAAATTCCACACACTTGTAGGTTTTAACCTCGTACACAAATTACTTGCATACGAATTCTAAAACAAAGAAAATAAACAATGTGAGAGCATAACACATAAAACACATATACATAGATATTTTCCCCTGGATCCCAAAACCGGGACTACCAGCTTGATTTTTCATTATGTTCCTTTCAATGTTACAATACATATTTATACATGTCGAAACATCCAATACCATGGATTGAAACCATCACGTCCAAAACCATGGACCAAAAACGATCGCATCCAAAAAACATGTGTGAAAATCATGCACAAAACCATAGGTGGATCCGCCAACCTAACATAGGGTCCAAAACCAAAATTTTCCGGTGTGCTACCTCGGACCCCATAAAGTGGGGTTATGGGTACCCCTCAAACCCCCTGTTAACTACATGGAAAGAATATAAAACAACCCAACAACACTTAATAAGGGAAATTCAAGCCAAAAAATATCCGTATCGACATCCGAATCATGAGAATAGACAACTCAACCATGCTACGTATCATGACCATTCAAACCAGAAATAACAAACTGGTGTTCTAGAGAATATTGATGTAACCTCAATCCAACCCTATGATGTCAAGTCATTACAAAGTTCTAGTGATCAAAATTTTACATAAAATATTAATCTAGGATGGTCTGATCCCTTCTCAGTGTGATAATTTTTTTTGTCACTTAGAAGATCATATCAATAGGTATCAACAAACATGACAGTTCTGAGACAGAAAGATATTGAAAGTTGAAAAAGAGATCAAGCCTTTTCATTGACAAGCTTTGAGGACAAAGCCTTTTGAGGAGGAAGACAATGTTACGAATAAGTATATATAAAATGATGTAAATGACAATAATCATAAATAATTATTAGTTAATTAGTAATTAGGTTGAAGAGGCATGTCTAAATGAGACATGACTCCCCATGAAGAGACACCTGCTTGGTATATAAGAAAGCCTTTCGTTCTCATTGTAACAACCTTATTATTCATACATTTAATATATAATATTTTTATCCTCATGGATATTTTTATATTCCAAGTCTTCTAGAGTATTTATCGTGAAGAACGAACTTTGTTTGTTCCATATTCCCTTACGACATAAAAAATGTTTTTGGATCCATCATCTGTTGAGAGTAATGTGGTATTATATTGGGTGAGTTCACTTAATGCATCCCTATATCAATGGATTTTAGGGAAATGATGTGTGTATTTCCCTTACTCTGCACACATGGCGCATGCCTGTTTGGTGTGTAATGCCTTAAGATGCGTGGATGTGCTCTTTTCTTTGGAAGGAGGAGAAGGGTTCATTGGTGCTTTTGGGGCATATAGCAGATATTTAGCTCTTTTAACTCAAGGTGCCTATTGGTGGGGTTCCCCACCATTTCACGCAATGCGCAAGGTTGAGGGACCCTAGAGGAGGGAGTGTTTGAAACTTCCACCTTTCTACCTTTTTTCTTATCCCTTGTTCTAGCACCAACTAATGTTGCTGTAGGAACTACATGTAGTGTAGGCACTGCTTGTAGTTTCATGCTACCTTAAGGAAGAATAATACTGATGCCCGTTGTAGTAATTTTTGTACTTGCTGACGTGGCCTGAGGGGATAAGTACCAGACCGGTATTGTGAGAGCCATGTGGGGAAATGAGATCATTGCAATGACTTGGAATAGGTGGGGGATATAAGAAGGGTGTGTGAGTGATGGAATTTGGTAAGAAATTAGGATTAGTAACAACATTGTTGTTAGTATATAGAATTGGTTCTTGAGCTTGGGGGGTGTTTGATGTGGTCATAATGCACACCGGTGATCCTGTGGTTGGGAAAATTTCTCTATCACCAGAGGGTCTCCTCAGAATGCCCCTAGGAGTGTTGATGGCTTAAACTAGCTAGGATTGAGTTCATTGTAAGTGGTGATCCAATCATGAGAATATGAGACTAAAGGTAGAACCCTGTTGGGTGCAAGTAATGTCTTCTTCTCATAATATGTGAGTACATATATTGTAATGATTTTTATGTTGTAGGGGAACATCATTATCCTGAACACTGATGAGGCGACTGCTACAATCTCGTACATGTAACTTCAGCCCAACAGGATATTATAATCCAATTGGGCATCTAGTACTTCGATATCTATTAGCACAGTTTTACCATCCAACTGAACTGGTACACTAGGGTATCATCCTACAGGGGCCGAGGGGTGTCCTTTGTATGCTCTAAGCGTGATGTCAGAAGGCTTGGTTTCATGGGATCCTAGTTTCTGCCAAACAAATTTGGAAATTATACATGTGGATGCCCCTTCATCGATAATGCAACAGTGGATGGTGATATTTTGGATTGAGACTAGAATTGGAAAGTGATGACTAATGACAGTCATGGGGTCACTTTATCCAAGTCAAAGACCATTAGGCGAGAATCAAATGGGTCTATTGCACCTAAAGTGGAAAGTAAGGCTTTCTGTTGGGTTGGGCATGTTTGTAGGATCTCTAATGATGACATAGTTAATGGATATTACACTTGTTGGGATTATGATTCTGGTTTGGCTCTATGGTACAGGTGTTGTACTTGATGGCAACTCACTCTTGTGGCAGATCTCAGTTCAGGCACTCAAAATCATGGAAATTAAGATACCCGCAGGTAATCCTAGAAGAAGCTGCGGACCCGCAGGTACACCGACCAAGGAGTGCGTACATGCTCGCAGGTGATACGTTCAGAAGGTGCGGACCCCAGTTTCACGCTCTCCAATGCATAAAAGCATGTGCATGTGGGAATCTTCATGAGTGGTTCATGGTATTAGTTTGGCATTTTTTGATCAAATGGTTTTGGTCTGTGGTATTGCATCCAAAAGTATTGATCCCAAGTATTGGGTTCATGGTATTGTGTTATTATGGTTTTGGACCATGGTATTGAGAAAGGCTTGCTTATAAAAAGGAAAGGAGATCTCTTGGCCAGACACTTGTGAAATTTGAATATCTTAAGATCTAAAATTTTGGGTGTTTGGTTTTAAAAGCTAGATATAAATCAAGGAGATAACTTAAGGTGAATCTATTGACATGTCGTGATCTCTCGGGCGCATGAACAGATCTGTGGATCTAACTGATTGTGGCACATTGAAGAACTGTAAATTTGGCCCTAATCAGAAGTCTGCAGGTGATCCGAAGGCGTAGTACGGAGGTACGCAACGCAGTAAATGTCTCAGTGCGGGGGTACACAGCGTAGCCAAAGGTGCAGTGTGGGGTACGTAGCAAAGGAGAAGGCATAGTGCAGGGCGCACGCAACACAGAAAAAGGTGAAGTGCGAGGTACGCAGGAAAGCAGAAGGCACAATGCGGATGTACGCTGTAAGTTAGTAAGTAAAGGTACGGATATGAAGAAAAGTACGTAGAGCAGAAGAACAACCAGTGCGGATCTGCGCAGCTCAGACTCAGAAGAGCTGTGGATATACGCAGGCCCCTGTTGGTGAAGTTGCAGTCTTATCTTGAAACATTTGTTGACTATCTTTTATCTATTGCTGCAGAATTCTAGGTTTAGATGTATGGTGTTACCTTTCTGTTTACAACATTCTGAAGAATTGGGTGATTCATTGGTTCATTGTATAAGGAGATTGGGTGATTTACATGTACTTGATGATTATTTGATGTTCATGGATCCAGTCTAAAAATTTATGAAACGTGGTCCTTAAAGAAGTAAAAGAGCTAAGGCGGTTGAAGCTCCTTAAGGAGAGACTGGAAATGAGAGAGAGGTTGTAGCTCTATGCAGGTTCAGTCTGCGTACTGGTAAAGGACTGCACTTACAAAATCTTGTAAAAGAAGTTTCTAATTGAAAGAAGATAGAGACATATTGCAACAGGTGGTTTTCACCCACTGGGTTTCCACCTTATATATGGTGTTCTTGGTGTGACTATCTGTTTTCTTGTTTCATGCCTTATTATATGGTACGGACATACAAGTTAATGATCATATCTAAAGATTAAATTAAGAAGCATATTGAAAAGAATTTGATAATACTGATTCACCCCCCCTCTCAGTATTATTTCCAACAATTGGTATCAGAGCAGGTCCTTCAGAAGAAGCTTGATCGCTTGAAGGAAGATCTTTCATCATGAGCAACTACGAGAGGGAAGCATCAATCAGGCCACTAACTTTTGATGGGACAAACTTTGTTTATTGGAAGGTAAGAGTTACTGCCTATCTTCAATCTCTTGGTACAAAAATCTGGGATATCATAGATACAGGGTATATTTTTCCATCAGCAACTCCTACAGATCCGGCTGAGAAGAAGAAGTATGAAACAAATGCAAAAGCGGTCAATACTCTATTGGGATGCCTATCTCAATCAGAATTTGTCAAGTTTATGCAGTTTAATTCCGCAAAAGAGATATGGGACAAGATTGTTTTGAGCTATGAAGGAGATGATCAGGTAAAAGGAGCAAAACTTCAAACCCTCAGGATTCAGTATGAAAATATCAAGATGTATAATGATGAAAGTGTGGCTAATTATTTTCTTCATGTAGATGAGATTGTTAACTGTATGAAAAATTTGGGTGAAGAAGTAAAAGAGGTTGTTGTAGTTGAAAAAGTTCTAAGATCTCTATCCCCTAGGTTTGAATCTAAAGTTTCTGCAATAGAAGAAAAGAAGAATCTCCAAAACCTTAAAATGTCACAGCTGCATGGAATTCTAACTACTTATGAAATGAGGAAAGGAGGACCATCAGACAGGAGAGAAGCTGCCTTCAAGGCTTCTGGCAAAGGAGTCTACTATGAGTCAGGACACATATCAAATGAAGAAGAAGAATCAAATTTTGTCAAAAATCTTCAACGGGGTGCTGGACGATTCCGAGGTAAGTTACCTTTCAAATGATTTTCTTGTGGAAGAGTAGGTCACTATGCTGCCAAATGTCCTCACAAGGATAAGGGGAAGGAACCTGTTAGATGGA
>APFE030589024.1:133934-157345 GCA_000404065.3 Pinus taeda
TGTTATTGTGGATCTGGTTATCTGGGAGACTTACTGGTACTTGATTATCATTTGATATTTATGGATCCAGTTTGAAAATTTATGAAACATGGTCCTTGAAAGAAAAGAAGTAGGGGGTTGTAGCTCCCTTCCAGGAGAGACTGGAAAATGAGAGAGAGTTGTAGCTCTCTGCAGGTTGCAGCCTGCGTACTGGTAAAGGACTGCACCAGTACAAGACCATTGTAAAAGGAGTTTCTAATTTGAAAGAAGATAGAGACATATTGCAGCAGGTGGTTTTCACCCACATTGGGTTTCCACCTTATATCTGGTGTTCTTTGATGTGACTGTCTGTTTTTCTTGCTCATTATTTTATGGTACTGATATGCAAAATAATTCAAAGTGTAAATAAGGAAGATTTGTTAAAAGGACTAGATAATACTGATTCACCCCCCCTCTCAGTATTATTTTCAACAATTGGTATCAGAGCAGGTCCTTCTAAAGAATCTTGATCGCTTGAAGGAAGATCTTTTCATCATGAGCAACTACGAGAGGGAAGCATCTATCAGGCCACCGGTTTTTGATGGGACAAACTTCAATTATTGGAAGGTAAGAGTTACTGCTTATCTTCAATCTCTTCGTACAGAAGTTTGGAACATCGTAGAGACATGCTATGTTTTTCCTTCAACTACTCCTACAGATGCAGACAAGAAGAAGAAGTATGAAACAAATGCAAAAGTAGTCAGTACCCTATTAGGATGTATATCCCAATCGGAATTCATGAAGGTAATGCACTATAAATCCGCAAAAGAGATATGGGACAAAATTGTCACGAGCTATGAAGGAGATGAACAGGTAAAGCGTGCCAAACTTTAAACTCTCAGGATTCAGTATGAGACTCTCAAGGTGTATAATGATGAAAGTGTGGCTAACTATTTTGTTCGGGTAGATGAAGTTGTTAATTGTATGAAAAAATTGGGTGAAGAAATAAAAGAGGCTATTGTGGTTGAAAAGGTTCTAAGATCATTGTCCCCCAAGTTTGAATCTAAAGTATTTGCAATAGAATAAAAACAAAATATACGAATTCTTACTATGTCTCAGCTACATGGAATTCTAACTTCTTATGAAATGAGAAAGGGAGGTCCATCAGATAGAAGAGAAGCTGCTTTGAAGGCATCACGCAAAGGAGATTATTATGAAGCAAGCCACGTCCCAGAAGAAGAGGAAGAAGAATCAAACTTTGTCAGAAATCTTCAAAGGGGTTCTGGAAGGTTCAGAGGTAAGTTGCATTTTAAATTCTTTGCTTGTGGAAGAGTAGGTCATTATGCTGCAAAAGGTCCTTATAAGGATAAAGGAAAGGAACCTGCTAGATGGAACAAGAAACATAGTACAAGTAAGAAAAGCTACTACACTCATGAAGACAGTGATGGTCTATCAAACAGTGATGAATATGAACGAGGTAATGAATATAAATTGTTAATGGCATTTGAAGATGATGATTATATGGATGCTATAGATGTGGATTACTTTCATGAAGAAATTACTAAACTTAAGAGATGCATAGAAGAGAAGAATATGATCATTGATACTCTACAATTTCAAATTGATGAAAAGGAAAGACATCTTGAAAAATTAGAAGGTGAAATTGTTGGTCTTAGAAAAGAGATTGAGAAAACAAAAGCTATTAATCTCAAGTTTGTCAAAGGATCTGAAACTTTGGATGAGATTATCATTGTGCAGCGGTCTCCTCTAAACAAGACAGGTCTGGGCTATAATGGAGAAACTTCTCAAGCATCCACCTCAAAAAGTTATCTTGATGCAACAAGAAGAAATGAGCAAAAGCACAATGAAGACCATCAGGTAAAACAGGGACGAATTGCAAACAGAAAATATCAGGGGCAATCCATCTTAAGGGTGAACAAAAGCTACAACCAGCCACAGGTAAAATCTTCTCAATTTGGTTCAAGAATAGATGACAAGAGAAATTACAATCAATTGGCTAGTAGATTCGATAACCGTAGAAGTTTCTTCAATGGACAATGCTTTTCTTGCCATAACTTTGGTCACAAAGTAGCTCAATGTGTTGCATATAAAACAATCATGACTAGGGAAGCTCAAAAACAAAGAAGTATGACCGGGATTACAAAAAGGACCTATAAAAACTTTTCGGTTCTTGAAAATGAAGTTGAATGTTCTATTTGCAATAACTTTGGTCATGAAGACTCTGAATGCAGGAGCAGGTTTCAGCAGAGAAAAGAACAAGCCTCAAGTGCCAAAACATGGAGAATGAAGGAACCGCAACCAGAAAGATGTGGGATAGCTTTTTATGCAGAGGGACAGGAAAATCTATGGTACATTGACAGTGGATGTTCGAAGCATATGACAGGTGATAAAGAAAAACTTGAATCATATACTGCTTTAGAAAAGGGAAAGAAAGTTTCTTTTGGAAATGATACCCCTGCAACCATAAAAGGAAAAGGCATTGCTCAGTTGAAAGAAAAGATCAAAGCTGGAAATGTTTTGTATGTTGATGGCTTGAAGCATAATCTATTGAGTGTCAGTCAGATGTGCGATAATGGAACCGAGGTAATATTTCGATTAGATGGGTGTAGTGTTCGTGATCTTGATACAGGAAGAACAATTCTCAAAGGTAGAAGAACTCTAAATAATCTATACATATTTGAAGAAGGAGAAAAACAATGTTATTTGAGCAAAAATGATGAACACTGGTTATGGCACCGAAGGTTGGGGAATCTAAGCTTTTCACAAATTAGGAAAGCATGCAAATACCAGGCAGTTCATGGTCTTCCAAACATCAAAATTCCAGACAACACCATATGGAAATCATGTCAGTTTGGTAAGCAAACTAGAACTAACTTCCCTGAGAAGGAAGGATCAGCCAGCAGGCCTCTTGAGCTAGTCCATACAGATGTATGTGGTCCATTTAGGACAAGGTCGCCTCGAGGAGAAGAATACTTTATATTATTCATTGACGACTTCTCCAGGATGGTTTGGTTCGGACTTATGAAGCACAAGGATGAAGCATTCGAAAAATTCAAATCCTTCAAAGCCTTGGTTGAAAATGAGTCAGATTACAAAATTAAGTGCCTCAGGTCCGACAGAGGTGGGGAGTTTACCTCAAATGAATCTTTTAATTTTTGTGAAGAACATGGAATAAGAAGGGAATTATCTACAACTAGGACTCCTCAACAAAATGGAGTGGTGGAGAGGATGAATAGAACAGTCCAACAAATGGCTTGTGCTATGCTTGATGAGTCTGGAACTCCCACAACCTTCTGGGGTGAAGCTGCATTTGCGGCAATTGTTATTCTCAACAAAACAAATGTCCGAGTAAACAACACTCAAACTCCTCATGAGCTCTGGTATGGTGAGACTCCTTCGATAAAGCATTTCAAAATTTTTGGAAGCAAATGCCATATTAAGAATATTGATGAACAGCTTGGAAAACTTGAACCTAGAGTAGATGAAGGTATTCTCCTTGGCTATTCTCCCCACAACAAAGCATATAAGTGTTATAATAAAAGACTTGGAATAATTGTTGACAACATTGATGTAGTGGTTGATGAAAAAGGATACATTCCTAGGCAAGTAATCATGAAGATATCAAAGAGGATGAAGACTACGCTCCAAATCAGACAGATGATGAAGAAGAACCTCAAGAGGCACGAGAGGAACAGATAAGGATAGAAGAAAGGACTCCATCTAGGTACGTTCAGAAGAATCATCCAGAATCTCTTATTTTGGGGCAAAAAGAAGTAGGTGTACAAACTAGAAGAACAATTGCAGATGCCTCAAGCTATTTGGCATTGCTCTCCTCCACTGAGCCACAAAATGTAAAAGAGGCATGCAAAGATGAATGTTGGATCAAGGCAATGGATGAAGAACTTGAGCAGATTGAAAAGAACAACACTTGGAAGTTGGTTCCTAGACCAAAAGATAAGAATGTCATAGGGACAAAATGGATCTTCAAGAACAAGTTGAATGAAAATGGCGATGTTATTAGAAACAAGGCCGGACTTGTTTGTAAAGGGTATGCTCAAGAAGAAGGAATAGACTTTGAAGAAACTTTTGCTCCTGTTGCTAGACTTGAGGCCATCTGAATGTTCCTTCCTCTCTCAAGCTTTCAAAAGTTCAAAGTTTTTCAAATGGATGTGAAATCAGCCTTTTTGAATGGGGACTTAGAAGAAGAAGTGTACATTGAGCAACTGGATGGTTTCATCCTTGGGAATGATCCGAATCTTGTATGCAGACTAACAAAAAGCTCTCTATGGTCTTAAACAGGCTCCAAGGGCTTGGTACTATCGTTTGGACAAATATCTTCATCAACAAGGTTTTTCAAAGGGATCAGCAGATAATAATCTTTATATAAAAATTGAAAATGACAAATTGCTAATACTTGTTGTGTATGTAGATGATATTATCTTTGGTAGTAATGAAGAAGCTATGAGTCAAAGCTTTGCCTTGGTGATGCAGAAGGAATTCGAAATGTCTTTGCTTGGAGAACTGACATACTTTCTTGGATTGCAAATCCAACAAACTGAAGACGAGATCTTCTTGTCTCAAACCAAATATCTCAAGCAGATTTTGAAGAAATATGGCATGGAAGATGCAAAACCAGTATGTACCCCCATGGTCACAGGATGCAGCCTCAGTGAAAATGATGAATCAACTACAGTGCATCAACCAACCTACATGTCTATGATTGGAAGTCTACTTTATTTGACATGTACTCGACCAGACATCATGCATGTAGTAGGAATAGTTGGAAGATTTCAGGCAAACCCAAAGGAAACTCATCTTCAGGCAGTAAAGAGAATCTTTAAGTACCTTCAAGGAACTCAAAACTATGGCTTATGGTATCCTAGAGATACATATCTCAGACTTCATGCTTATACATATGCAGATTGGGCCGGAAGCGTGGATGACAGAAAGAGCACAAGTGGTGGTGCATTCTTTATGGGTTCCAGATTAGTATCTTGGTTCAGCAAGAAATAGAGATTGATTGCTTTATCTACAGCTGAAGCGGAATATGTGGCTACTGCATCTTGCTGCACTTGACTCCTTTGGATGATGCAAACCTTGCAAGACTTTCAAATCACTTTTACACCAACTATCTCCATCTTATGTGATAATACAAGTCCAATCAACATTTCAAAGAACCCAGTCATGCATTCAAAGACCAAGCACATACCGATCAAGTATCACTTCGCAGGGAACAAGTGATTGAACAAAAGGTCAAGTTGGAGTATGTTCCTTCTAAGGAACAAGTTGCTGATATTCTCACCAAACCATTGCCCAGGGAGACCTTTGAATACCTTAGGCAAAAGCTGGGGGTAGTTGATGCATCATCTTGTTGTTGAATCTCATTTGTTGGTTGTACGCAAGGTCTATATGTGGTATACGCGTACATTTGCTGGTTTATGGATTGGTTGTAGATCGATGGCACAGGTTCAGGGGGAGCACTATAAGCATTGTTGGGCATTATGGTAGCACAGAAGGAGAACATGGATGCTGATCTGAACATGGCTGCAATATGTCTCTATCTCTTTCATGGTCATGGTGGATTATTGTTCTTCTTGAAGAAATTTATGATGGATTATGGTGGATTATGGATCTGGTCAGGGGGAGCATTATCAGTAGAGCAAAGACTAAAGTATGTTCTTAGGGGGAGCATAACCCTTTGCCCTTGATGTCAAAGGGGGAAAATGACATTGAGGATCTTGAGGTTGCCATCAAGTCCAAAGGGGGAGATTGTTGGCATTATGATTTTGGTTTGGCTCTATGGTACAGGTGTTGTACTTGATGGCAACTCACTCTTGTGGTAGATCTTAGTTCAGGCACTCAAAATCATGGAAATTAAGATACCCGCAGGTAATCCTAGAATAAGCTGCGGACCTGTAGGTATGTTGACCAAGGAGTGTGTACATGCTCGCAGGTGATACGTTCAGAAGGTGTGGACCCCAGTTTCACGCTTTCCAATGCATATAAGCACGTGCACGTGCGAATCTTCATGAATGGTTCATGGTATTTGTCCGACAGTTTTTTAATCAAATGGTTTTGGTCCATGGTATTGCATCCAAAAGTATTCATCCCAAGTATTGTGTTCATGGTATTGTGTTATTATGGTTTTGGACCATGGTATTGAGAAAGGCTTGCCTATAAAAAGGAAAGGAGATCTCTTGGCCAGAAACTTGTGAAATTTGAATATCTTAAGATCTGAAATTTTAGGTGTTTGGTTTTAAAAGCTAGATCTAAATCAAGGAGATAACTTAAGGTGAATCTATTGACATGTCATGATCTCTCGGGCGCATGAACAGATCTGTGGATCTGACTGACTGTGGCACATTGAAGGACTTTAAATTTGGCCCTAATCAGAAGTCTGCAGGTGATCCGAAGGCGTAGTGCGGAGGTACACAGCGCAGTAAAAGGTTCAGTGCAGGGGTACGCAGTGCAGCCAAAGGCGCAATGCGGGGTACGTAGCAAAGGAGAAGGCATAGTGCGGGGCGCACACAACACATAAAAAGGTGAAGTGCGAGGTACGCAGGAAAGCATAAGGCACAGTGCGGATGTATGCTGTAAGTCAGTAAGTAAAGGTGTGGATTTGAAGAAAAGTACGTAGAGCAGAAGAATGACCAGTGCGGGTCTGCGTAGTTCAGACTCAGAAGAGCTGCAGATATATGCAGGCCCCTGTTGGTGAAGTTGCAGTCTTATCTTGAAACATTTGTTGACTGTCTTTTATCTATTGCTATAGAATTCTGGGTTTAGATGTCTGGTATTACCTTTCTGTTTACAACATTCTGAAGAATTGGGCGATTCATTGGTTCATTGTATAAGGAGATTGGGTGATTTACATGTACTTGATGATTATTTGATGTTCATGGATCCAGTCTGAAAATTTATGAAACGTGGTCCTTAAAGAAGTAAAAGAACTAAGGGGGTTGTAGCTCCCTTCTAGGTGAGACTGGAAAACGAGAGAGAGTTGTAGCTCTCTGCAGGTTGCAGCCTGCGTATTGGTAAAGGACTGCACGAGTACAAAATCATTGTAAAAGGAGTTTCTAATTGAAAGAAGATAGAGACATATTGCAGCAGGTGGTTTTCACCCACATTGGGTTTCCACCTTATATCTGGTGTTCTTTGGTGTGACTATCTGTTTTTCTTGTTTCATGCTCATTATTATATGGTACTGACATACAAGTTAATGATCAATATCTAAAGATTAAATTAAGGAAGGCATATTGAAAAGAATTTGATAATACTGATTCACCCCCCCTCTCTCAGTATTATTTCCAACAACACTAAGTCATCGACTATACTGTAGCTATGAGAAAATTTTGAGTTATGTCCTATGCACCATAAATGTTCTGTGACCAATTTTTCCATAGGTTCTATAGGAAGTCAAGGAATGGTCAACAAACCTGTAGGTATTGTCATGGTTGAGTTGGAAGGGTTGGGCTCTGGGGGGATATTCGTAACTTCTATTTCATGTTTGCAGGAGGATATCTTCTCTTTTCATTAAAATGTCATGATTATAGTTGTTATGTGGGTTCCCTCAAGAAGGAGGTGGGTGGGATGATTGTTGTTGAGTGTTAACCACTCCCTGATAGGGGAAAGGGCCTTGCATTACTGTAGTTTGTTGACCTCCTTTCCCCCTATTTTCATGCATCCTTTTTAACTCAGGGAGTTGAGGAAAATGATGGGTTCAATGATTGTATTACCCAAAGATAACACAAGAATGATTAGTCTGTAGACTTGTGTTCTTGTTTTGATTCTATAGGTTGTTGCTGGTTGATCCCTAGTTTCAGTTAGGGTTGCCCCTTCCCAGTGCCCACAGGGGTTGCCGTTGGTTGCTTCCCCCATGTTCAGGTTCCCCCTTTGCTTTTCTATTTGGTTTTGTCTTAGCAACATTAGGCGGGTTAGCTGGGTTGAACTGATCCTTCGATTGTTGACGTGGAGGTTGCACTAGATTAACCCTTGCATTATTTTGCGTTGCTGAGTTATTCTGTTGTTGTGTGAGGAAAGGATAATAATGGTTTAACTATCCCTGATTTATATATGTATTCTGGGAAGAGTACATGTCTGTAGTCTTAGAGGATTATTGGTTTCCCTGTGGGGGAAGATATGAGCCTCCATGAAGGGGTTGGTATTGCTTAACCCCACTGACTGTATTTTACATTGGTGCGGGTTGACTGGGGTATTATCTTGTATGTTGCAATGGTGGTGCATTTTTCATAGCATCAAATGCTTGGCCATTGAACGAGTATCCAAGGTACTAGTAGTTATTGCTGAGTTGGTTTTGGGTTATGGACCCAATCAATCCATCAACGACATTGGATGCACGTGGTGTCTCTTTATACGTTGTAGGCTTGGGGCATCTTGAAGCACATGTTAGATGCATCTATATTGGGTGTAGATAAGCTATAACTGTTGAGCTTTACTTATGGCTTCTTCCTCATTATGCGAGGATGAATTTGCTATGTCTTTTGAAATTTACGATGTGAGGGATCTCAAAAGAAAGTCAAGGAGGACTTGATCTTCAAACTGTTCTTTACACAAGCTACACCATTTCTTCCATTCATGTATATGATATGATATGTGGGTAGTAGGTGTTTGTTTGAAGTGGGTGAGGAGTTCAAGGCCTGAATCATGAAGAACAGTGCGATGGAAAAAAGTGAGGAAAGTTGTGGCCAGTGAGCTAAAGTTTCCATGCAACACAAAAGGTTGGTCAATGTAACATTCTATTGTAGGCATAGTAAGGGTGCATTGGAATAGTCGCAATCTAATAGTATCATTAGTGATATTATTAGGTGGGAATAGATGGCCAACTTTGGCCATGGGCAATTGGGTCATTGGTTAGCTTACTTAAATCTAGTAGGTTTAGAGAAGCCATCGCAAAATGGTTTTATATAGCTATATATAAAGGGGTCCTATGTGGGGAAGTTTAAGGAGAGCTACCATGATGGGTGTCTCATAGATTGTTTGGAGGAGTGGCATGTGGGATCCCCAAAGGGGTAGCATGTGGAGACCCTTGTGGGGTGGTGAAGGGTTTACTTTGACTGGGAGGTGTCTTGAGGAAAGATGCGCCAATAAATCCTAGATCCAATAATGGTGGCTGTGTGACGTTCTCTACACCTAAATGGAGGGAGTCCTAGCACAACTGTCGGTAATGGGGGGAGGTTTAAAAAACATCTAGTTTAATAGGGAGCCATGGGATCCCCTATGGTGTCTATTAGAGTGTGTCCTACTTTGATTATGGTGAGGGAAGGAGATAAATATCAATGAAATAAAATCACACACATAAAACAAAAGAAGAAATAAAAATGGCTACTTTCCTTTTATAATTAAGCTATGTGATTTGTTAGAGTGGGTCTGGTTATCCCTCTGTCACAGATCAAAAATCTTTTTTGCACTTCATGTTTAGGTGTCCCATCAGTTTCGATGAGTTTCATTTCGTTAGGAGCATGCCATAAATCTGACGGAAAGGGTTGTATCACTCATTCCCCTCGTGCTTGGCACTGCCGGCTCTGGTCTATTCATAAAATCAAGTCTTGAAAAGTCATTTGCAGTCCTGTTTCAGTTTCTAGGTCATAACAGTTTTTTCGGTCATTATGTCTAGGGTTAAGTCAATTGAGTCTTTGAAAAAGTTTAATAAAGCCAATAGGCCAGAGGGAGGTCCTTGATAGGCTATTATCTCAAAGATTTTTATCATTATACGGATAGATTATGAATTCTCTTCAAAACTCCGTTTTGAAGATAAGTCGACATTTCATTTTTGTAATAAATTTTCAAAAATTTCAGTTCTTGAATTGTCCAAGCACATCCCTAGTCTCCTTTGCCAGATCATATCACAGCTATCCCTGCAAAAAATTGTCAAAGAAAATCATTATTTCAACAAAATTTAAGGAGGAAACAAAAAGGTCAAAATTCTATTAATCCTGAAAAGGTGTCAATTGCAAAACATAACAAAGTGGATTATGGAAGAGGCAAAAATCAAATTGGTGTCTATATAAAGGTTTTTCAATGAATTTTCAAGTCATTGTGCATGCCAAAGGTGGAGAAAGTCATTGCAAGTTGAGTTTGTGCATTTTGGAGAAGATTGGTCCCCATTTCACCTGCGCGGCGCATATAACAGGCAGCGTGACGCGTATAACTTGCGCGGTGCACATAACCTTTCCGGCCAGTGCAAAGTTGAACCAGCGCGACGCATACACCTTGCGCGGCACAACGGGTAATGAGCACGACGCTTACAGTTTGGAGCTTGAAAATTGGTTGAAAACTCATTAAATCGCCCAATCTTCATATCAATTTGGCAGGTAGGCTCGCCTCCATTGCTTTTGCTTAGTTTTTGATGGTGAATGTGCTGGGTTTCATGGATATGGATATCGAAACAAGACCTTGAAAGCTTCCCTTTGCCAATATAAAAGAGTGCTGTAGGTTTTAAAAGTAGTTTTCTTACCAAGGTTGTTTCCTTTTCCCCATTTCCCTTTGTTCCTCATCCCCAAATCCACTCATCAAACGTCCTCATTAATCCCCTCATCAATCCTACACTACATCCCTAAAATCCTAATTCCTCACCCCTATATAAAAGAAAAAACTCCTTAATCCTATTCAATATCCTAAACCCTAAAACCCTAATCCCATATCTACATTTCCCCTCCCTTCCCTAATTACATTTTATTTCAAAATTCCCTTATTCCCTGATATTTTCCCCTTCCTAACATTCCCTTGTACATTTGTTTCCCCTTGGTCACAGCATTGTTTAGAGCAAAAAGCAGTTCATATTAAATTGCACACATAGTTTCATTTAGAGCAGTTTATATATCAGCAATCATGTCATCTGGTCACTCATCTGAATATGAGGCAGAGATCGAAATTGATTCTCCCTTGAGAGAACAAGAATCCCGGAGGCCTCGGAAAAGTGGCAAACATGTCAAGAAAGAACCCATCACCCTCATAGAGCTGCATGCCTCTCCTTTTGCCATGCAGTGTTTTGAGTATCAGTCATGCTATGGGTTTTGTCAAAAGGTAACTGAGGTCCAGTTTCATCATGAATTAGCTCATCTCTTTGTCTTGCATTTGCACAGAGACCAAGTTACCTTGGCTGGGGTCACTTTTACTCTTACACCGGAAACTGTTTCGCTAGCAAAAGGTATACCAAATATTGGTGAATTATGGCATAAAAAACAACAGATTGATAAGTAGTATTATGAGCCATATATCAAACCCAATTACTTGAGGTATAGCTTAAACGAGTGTTCCCGTTCAGGTACCTGAAAGATGAATATGCTCCACTCATGAGATTGATCATGAAATATTTCAGTTGTGAGGGACGATTCTCTCATATTTATGCTTATCACATCAGGTTACTCATGCATTTCACCAGGGTGTGGATGATGAACGTTCCATATTTCATCTGTCGGAACATAGAGAGGATGACCACCTTTGTACAACAGAAAACCCCTCAGTAGCAACTTAACAATGTCTCTCATTTTGCTCTCATCAAGATTTTGGTGGTTCATCAGCTTGGATTGCAGGGCATCACTTGGGATGATTTCATCTCTCGTGATTTCTTCAGAGCTTCAGGAAGAGTATCAGAGGTGAAACACGAGGGTGAAACTTCTCAGCAGTATGAGCATCATGAGACCAGTCCTATTTTCATCACATATCAGAGAGGCACTAGACCTTTGTTCGTAGCAGCAAAGCGAGTGTTATCTCCACCTAGCGTGGAAGGGGCCTTGCTTCCGACATCAACACCACAGGTACAGGAAAAGGGCAAGAAGCCCAAGCATAAGGAGAGGCCTTCAGGCGAGCCATCAGGTTTCATTATCATTCATGATGATGAGACAGATTCAGATTCAGTGGAGACCACATATAAAAGGATTATCAAGGAGCAAGAAACAAACATTCAAGCCTTGAAAATCCAATTGGAGATGGCCAAGTGGAACATCAGGTATCTAGAGCAGCGAAATAAACAGCTAGAGGATGAACATACACTTTATGAGCTGCGGCAAATCCGTGAGGATCGAGAATTGGCCCGAAAGAGACCTGGTGATATGACACCAGCTGATCGAGAGTTTATGCTCATACATGTTAACACTCATTTGGAGAAATTGTTGGCAAAGGCCAATAGAGACAAAGACATGCTTTGTCATATGAAAAATCATTATTGGGCTCGTATGCATGTCTGCAAAGAAAAAATGAAGATTATAAACAGGAGGTTGAGCAGAGCACTAAAACGGCAGAAAAAAACCTGATCCACTCTAGGTTTTGGCCGAGGCTTATTTAGCTCATCATCACACTTGACAAGGAGACTCCAGCCCAAATTTTAAGAGATTTGGGGCATTTTTGGTCATTTTCAAATTTTTGGTTAAAAAACAGGCTTTTTCTCTATATGCGCCACGCACCTTGCGCGACGCATAGGATTGGAAGGTCCAAATGACAAATGGCTTGTAGTTTTGGATTTTTCATGAGAAATCATGAATTTTGGTACTTGGACAAGAAATTTGGGCAAGTTTTGGGTTCCCAAAAGGTCAAAAAACATGCAAACAATGACCTCACTGCCCCTTTATGGACACACAGGAAGCAGTCTTGGGAGAATGCACTTTGGGAGGGCCAAATGGGCACTAAATTGAAAACTTCCACTTGGGTTAGAAAGTAGACAAGAAGGGATTTCCAGCAAGACAACCTGAGCTCAATTTGGACTTCAGAAGGTACCTCAAAATCAGCAGCAAAGTAGCGCGATGCACATAGAAATCAGCGCAGCGCATAGAGGTTTTTGGCCCAATTTTTCACCTTCCAGCTCAGAAATTTGGCCAGTTTGACTAGTTTTGCTTCTTGATGTAATTTTCGACTTATTTTGATGTAATTAAGTGAAAATGATGTAATTTTGGCACTTAGTTACTTGTTCTAGAAGATTCATTCACCAAAAAGTGAAAATTAAATGAATGAATCAGTTTCCTACCTTATAGAAGCAAATTGTTTTGACTGCCTAGATTGTAGTGCTTTGTTTAGAATTGGTTGAAACAGCTCATAGGATGATGAGCTCGACCCCTAGAGGCAAGGGAATGGGTTGGCTTGGCTATATTATGTATTTTTTAATTCATTTTCAGGGTTGGACACTTGGGATTGTTTTGGCATACTATTGTACATATTTTCTCTGCATTTTTGGCTAAGGAAAGACCAGGGTTTTGCAGCACTGTTTGGGATCCATGTGGCTTTATGTTTTGATGGTGTGCTTTCTTTCAGTAATTGTAAGTTGTTATGTGTATCATTTTCCTTCTTTCATCTTCTGCAATTGAACACATGAAGTGTTAAGGTAGAATCCATCAATGGTTATGCTCTGCCTTTAAGTTTGTTTAATTTTCCATGTTTTCATCTGTTTAAGGAGAATCCTTGAAAGCTTCTTGCTCTCCTTAGCTCCTCACCAGTGTGATCTACCCATTCATTCCCTTTGAAAGCATCAAGACGATCGCCTACCTTTCCCCAAATAGACCTCTGCAAAAACTGTGCCTCATCCCCAAGCCCAAATTTGCCTTTCCTTGTTTCAACACAAAAACTCCTAAAAACTCAAATCAAACCTTTGTACTGCATATCTAGCCTAAAATTAGCTTTTTTTTTAGTCATCTCAAGCCTTATCGATTATCTTTTGCCGAGATTGACCCGAAGAGAGCCCTCTCCTGTCCTCGTAGGGATAGCTACGAGGCTGAGCGTGGTTTGATGTAGCCTTGAGTTTTACCTTATTTCAGCCTAAGGTAGATTTCAGCGCTAACATAGTAGCGATCATACTGGGGAAAAAAATCTCAATGGTTTGATTGTTGATGTGTTTGTTTCATGAGTCTTAGACAGATTCTGAAGTCACGCCAGGTAGCTTTCGAAACGCTTTTGCCATGCATAAGCGTAAGTAGATAAATTCCCCTTCATTCGATCTCCGGTTAGCTTGTGAATGCAGCACTTGATTTGGAAATCACCCCAGTAAACTTGTTTGTTCTAGACCTTTGGATGATTGAGTCTAGAAGTTGATAGGCTGAATTATATATGTTCATTTGATCTTTTGACAAATCACACTGGCTTCAAGAAGACATACGAGAGCTAATCCAGATCCGAATCTGCCTCCTGTCTACGAAAATCCAAATTTGATTCGAAAACTCCTTCGACAAGAAAGCTCTGTGACTCCCGTGATTAAATCTCATTCATGTCTTGCAATTTTTGAATACCTTGAAGAACTTGCTTTTGATGAAAAATTTGAACTGTCATTGTTCAAAACCAAGTCTGAAAATGCTCTTGATTCTATAGTTCCAAATCCCGATTTCGCTGTCGCTCTTCAAATCGAAAAGTCTAATAAGTCTATTGAGTGTTTTATTTTAAGACATCTCCAAACTACAATTGAGGTTACAAATATCATTGATTTTCTAGAAACTATATCTGCTACCATTGGATCGTCTATTACGACATCCACCTCTATAATTCCTACTGAACCGCCTTTCATACCCACCATCCCTGTGCAACCTATTATCTCTGATCAAAAGTCTACAGTCAATTCACCTTCATCCACTATTTCAACGTCTAAAACTGCATCTCCTCCACACACGCCTCCTCATACACCTCACACCTCAGTTGTACATACTCCCCCAACATCTCCAAGGCCGACTACAAATCCACCAAGAGCCATGGCTGCCAGATTTGCACCTCTTGCTTTGCCGACCAATTTGGATCCTATGCCTGCTGATTATCAAAGCAAGATTCCTATATTCGATGGCACACCACAGAGTATATCAGCTCAGCAGCATATTGTCCGAATGACAGACTTTTTGGACCTGCATGAAATTGATGCAGAAAATGTCTCGATGAGATGGTTTGCCCAGACTTTTGGAGGAGAGGTTTGCAAATGGTTCAGAGATTTACAGGCAAGGAGTATCAACACATTACAGGAACTTCAGACTTTGTTTCTAGATCGGTGGGAAATGAAGAAAGATCTGTTGCAAATCACTTCAGAGTATACCAGCATCAAGCGTAATCCTGGTGAGTCCCTTGACAGTGATGTTCCTCCCTTTTATATCAGTCTGAGGTTGCATGAATATGTATTGCACAATGCCATGTTCGATTCGGGTGCTTCGCACAATTTGATGCTAAAGGCGATCATGGAAAAGCTGGGACTAGACATTACAAGGAAATATCATGATTTGTATTCATTTGATTCCAGCCGTGTGAGGTGTATCAGACTCATCAAAGATTTGGTTGTTAGCTTAGACCAAATTCCAACGAAGAATGTCTTAATGGATGTGGTTGTGGCGGACATTCCTCCGCGGCGATTTGGGATGCTCCTTTCAAGATCTTGGGGGGAAAAATTGAAAGGTACACTACAGTTATATTTCTCTTACGCAACAATTCGAGTCTTTGGTCAAATGAGAAAGTTATATCGAGAGCAGAAGATGAAATACATGATAACCAGCAAATAGAAGCCAATCAATCATCTTGTAAATTATGTACATACCGACTTAGAGTCGTTTGTGTTGTTTGCTGATAGTTTAAATGATATTGATAGTCAATTAGTTCAGGCGGAAGATATCCAAGAAATCACTGAGAATTTTAGAGAAGTTCTGCAAAGAGAAAGAAGAGAAAAGAAAACTACTGTGGAGAAATCAACTAAAGACAAGGGGTAGCAAACAGGAAAAACAGAGCTGGTGCAATTTCAACATTTAGAGGACGATGAAGATGGTCTTTGGACCATGGATTTTGATGGTGCAGTAGGTAGTGATGGTGCTGGAATTGGTGTTTGGATTTGTAGTCCCTTTTCTGCTACAGATAAGGTTCCAAGCAAAGTGAGAGTGTGTTCCTACAAGCTAGAATTTGACTGTTCTAATAATGAAGCGGAATATGAGGCTCTAATTGCTGGCCTTAAGATTCTTAGAAAGCTGAAAGCGAAAAGGATTGCAGCCTATGGTGATTCAGAGTCGGTGATAAAGTAGGTTAAGGGTGAGTTTCAGGCCAAGCATCCTCACATGAGAGCCTACCGTAATGCAGTCTTAGATATTCTAAAGTTATTTTCTGATCATACCTTGACATGTGTACCTTGTATACAAAATGGTGTTGCTGATGGACTTGCTAAGGTAGCAAGCAACTTAAAAATCCCGATGAATTCCAGCAACAAGTTCGAGATTCATGTGAAACACCGTCCCACCGTTCCAGACAATCAACGATGTTGGCAAGTCTTTCAGGATGACGAGGAGATTAATCATTTTCTGCAGAATAAGGGTAAGTTTGAAGACACCTCCATAGCTACAGAACGTGATGATGGTAGTGATGATATACAAATAAATCAAATGGAAGTACTGCAACTTAAAGATAACATCATTCCTAAAGGATTGATTCCTTTGGAGGAACTCTTTGACCAAGATGATGTAGCCCGTAAACCAACATTGAGGCCAACTAAAAAAGGTGTTGAAGAGGTAAATATTGGGACAGCTGAGAATCCTAAGATGATAAAATCATCAAAGTCATTATCACTAAAGGTAAAGGTAGAGTATGTGAAGTTGTTTTCTTTATTTTCTAATGCTTTTGCGTGGGATTACTCAGATTTAAAAACATATGACACTAATATCATTCAGCATACTATCCCCATTAAATCAAATCAGAAGCCTTTTCATCAAAAGTTGAGGAGAATCAATCCAAAGTTGCTACCATCGATTGAAAAAGAGGTAAACAGATTGTATAAGTTAGGAATCATTGTGCCTATTCGATTTTTAGATTGGATATCAAATTTGGTACCCGTGAGGAAGAAAACAGGTGAGATCCGTTTATGTATCGACTTCAGAAATTTGAATAAGGTATCATTAAAAGACAATTATCCGCTGCCAAAAATGGACCACATATTGTAGCGAGTAGTTGGAGCATCAAGGATGTCACTACTTGACGGCTATTTAGGATATAGTCAGATTTTAGTGCATGAAGATGATCGTGACAAGACTGCGTTTACCACTCAGTGGGGAACGTTTCATTATGCAAAAATGCCATTTGGTTTGAAGAATGCAGGAGCCACCTTTCAACGTGCAATTGACATGGCTTTCGCCAACGAGAAAGATGTATTTTTGGTTTTTTACCTTGATGATTTAACTGTGTTTTCAAATTCTGATGAAGAATATTTATATCATTTGAAAGTTGTTTTCCAAAAGTGTAGAAAATATGGCATTTCGCTGAATCCGAAAAAGAGTCTTTTTGCCATGGATGAGGGCAAGCTCCTTGGCCACATCATATCGAAAGATGGCATTCGTGTTGACCCTGCATGCGTCGAAGCCATTCAGAAAATTGAACAGCCTAGGAATAAGAAAGAAATACAGTCCTTTAATGGTAAAATGAATTTTCTGTGTCGTTTCATTCCAAATCTTGCTGAGCATCTTAGAGAGATCACGAGCATGTTGAAAAAGGACAGTCAGGTAAAGTGGACCGAAGAGGCAGTGAAATCATTCAATTTGGTAAAGTTACCTCTTTCTTCAGCCCCTACTTTAATTAGCTCGGGCTACACACATGACTTCATTTTGTTCTCATTTGCTTCTGAGCACACTTTGGCAGCTGTATTAATGCAGAAAAGAGAAGGAGTTGAAAAGCCTATTTCCTTTTTTCAGTCGGATTATAAGGGATGGAGCATTGAAATACAACATTATTGAGAAACAAGCACTTGTGCTTGTAAAGGCCTTGAAAGATTTCCATGTGTATATACTACATTCCCACATTATAGCATATGTTCCTAACGCAGCAGTTAAAGATGTTTTGGTACAGGCAGATCCAGAAGGAAGATGGGGTAAGTGGATCACTGCGTTGTTAGAGTATGATGTGGAGATTGAACCAACCAAACTGATCAAAGGACAAGGAATTGCCAAGTTAATGGTTGAAACAAATCTGCAGGTTCTAGATATAAATTTGATTGCTGCCATGACCAATGAAGATGAGGAGAGTTCATCAGTTCAACTATCTGATATGTTTCTTTCTTCCCCTTGGTATGCTGATATTTTATATGTGCTTCAGAATTTGTCTTCACCTCCCGGAATGCCTAGAAATAAGAGTAGAACATTGAAATTGAAAGCTGCAAAACTCTGCATATTAAATTCTGCATTGTATTGGAAAGACCCTAGTGGAATGTTATTGAATTGTTTGGTAGAGGAGGAAGCCAAAAGAGTTGTGGAAGATTTTCATAGAGGAGACTGCAGAGGCCATCTGTTTTGGAAAACCACAGTGAATAAGATTCTAAGGGCAGGTTATTATTGGCCTTCACTATTTTCAGATGTGTATAAGGCTGTTAAGAATTGTCACGAATGCCAAATTTTCGAAGGGAAGTAGAAACTACAACCTTTGCCTCTCAAACCAATTGAAGTTAGTGCACCTTTTCAGCAGTGGGGATTGGATTTCATCGGAGAAATCCATCCGACATCGTTAGGACAACATAGATGGATATTGAAAGCCACAGACTACTTCACAAAATGGATTGAAGTGATTCCTACTCGACAAGCCATGTATGCAGTAATTATCTCTTTTCTTGAAACCAATATTTTGTCGTGTTTTGGGTGTCTGAGTAAGCTAATCACAGATAATGCAGCGGCATTCAAGTCAAAAAGAATGGTTGAGTTTTGCTATAAGTACAATATCAGCTTGGGACATTCAACCGCATACCATCCTTAGGGAAATGGATTGGCGGAGTCATCTAATAAATCTTTGGTTAATATCATTAAGAAATTGCTGGAAATTAATAAAAAGGGTTGGCACAAGAAATTAGTGAATGCACTGTGGGCTGATAGGGTAAGTCAGAAAAAGTCTATTGGCATGTCTCTTTCGAGTTGGTGTACGGGATAGACACGGTTTTTCCTACTTTGCTTGCCGTCCCGGTAGTCAAATTTCTTCAGGAAGTTGGTAGTGAGGAAGATCCCATGCAATGGAGGATTAATCAGATGATTCATTTATAGAAGACACGGGAGGAGGTATTTCAAAATACTTTCAAGTTGCAGAAGCACATAAAAAAGGTTTATGACAGGAAGGCAAAAACAGACACATTTTAGCTAGATGAAGTAGTTTTGAGGTGGGATGCCTGACATGAAGACAAAGGAAAGCACATCAAATTTGAAAACTTATGGAAGGGTCCTTACAAGATTGCAGCGTATCGTGGCCAGAATGGTTTTCTTCTCAAAGAAATGAATGGAGATGATTGTCCTGGAGGGCTGATCAATGGTCGGCTACTAAAGCGATACCACTTATGAGTATTTTTTTCTCATTTCATCATCATTGTACATATCGTTTTACTTCTGTTTTATTGCACATGTGTACTAATTTCTCATCTTCAGTCTGGGGCCCACAGTGAAGGCTATAATTCTGGAGATGGAGGTTAGTTGGTTTGAATTTTGTCAAGTCAGTTGTATCAGTCCTTTTAGTTTAAAAATCAAGTCAGTTTTGGTCAAATGTTTGTGTTGAAATAATGACTCCATAGCCCAATGGATGAAGGAACTGTCTAGCTCTTACAGAGATCTGTTGTTCTTGGCACCTCCAAGGAGCTACCATCCCCATTGGAGCCAATGTTAGAGTTGGTATGGTTATGCCTCCCTCACAGATCAAAACTATTTTTTGTACTTCATGTTTAGGTGTCCCATTAGTTTCGATTAATTGCATTTCGTTAGGAGCATGCCATAAATTTGACGGAAAGGGCTGTGTCACTCATTCCCCTCATGCTTGGCACTGCTGGCTCTGGTCTATTCATAAAAATCAAGTCTTGAAAAGTCATTTGCAGTCCTGTTTCAGTTTCTAGATCATAATAGTTTTTTCGGTCATTAGGTCTAGGGTTAAGTCCATTGGGTCTTTAACAAAGTTTAATAAAGCCAACAGGCCAGAGGGAGTTCCTCGATAGGTTGTTATCTCAAAGATTATGACTTCTCTTCAAAAAATCTGTTTTGAAGATAAGTTGACATTTCATTTTTGTAATAAACTTTCAAAAATTTCAGTTCTTGAACTGTCCAGGCACAGCCCTGGTCTCCTTTTCCAGATCATATCACAACTATCCCTGCAAAAAATTGTCAAAGAAAATCATTATTTCAACCAAATTTAAGGAGGAAACAAAAAGGTCAAAATTCTATTAATCCTGAAAAAGTGTCAATTGCAAAACATAACAAAGTGGGTTATGGAAGAGGCAAAAATCAAATTGGTGTCTATATAAAGGTTTTTCAATGAAGTTTCAAGTCATTGTGCATGCCAAAGGTGGAGAAAGTCATTGCAAGTTGAGTTTGTGCGTTTTGGAGAAGATTGGTCCCCATTTCACCTGCGCGGCGCATATAACAGGCAACATGACGCGTATAACTTGCGCGGCACACATAGCCTTTCCGGTTAGTGAAAAGTTGAACCAGTGCGGCGCATATACCTTGCGTGGCGCACTGGGTAATGAGCGCGGCACTTACAGTTTGGAGCCCGAAAATTGGTTGAAAACTCATCAAATCGCCCAATCTTCACATTGATTTGCTAGGTAGGCTTGCCTCCATTGCTTTTGCTTAGTTTTTGATGGTGAGTGTGGTGGGTTTCATGGATATGGCTGTCAAAACAAGACTTTGAAAGCTTCCCTTTGGCAATATAAAAGAGTGCTGTAGGTTTTAAAAGCAATTTTGTTACCAAGGTTGTTTCCTTTTCCCCGTTTCCCTTTGTTCCTCATCCCCAAATCCAATCATCAAATGCCCTCATTAATCCCCTCATTAATCCTACACTACATCCCTAAAATCCTAATTCCTCACCCCTATATAAAAAAAAAACTCCTTAATCCTATTCAATATCCTAAACCCTAAAACCCTAATCCCATATCTACATTTCCCCTCCCTTCCCTAATTACATTTTATTTCAAAATTCCCTTATTCCCTGATACTTTCCCCTTCCTAACATTCCCTTGTACATTTGTTTCCCCTTGGTCACAACATTGTTTAGAGCAAAAAGCAGTTCATATTCAATTGCACACACAGTTTCATTCAAAGTAGTTTATATATTAGCAATCATGTCATCTGTTCACTCATCTGAATATGAGGTAGAGACCGAAAGTGATTCTCCCTTGAGAGAACAAGAATCCCGGAGGCCTCGGAAAAGTGGCAAACATGTTAGGGAAGAACCCATCACCCTCATAGAGCTGCATGCCTCTCCTTTTTCCATTCAGTGTTTTGAGTATCATTCATGCTATGGGTTTTTTCAAAAGGTAACCAAGGTCCAGTTTCATCATGAATTAGCTCGTCTCTTTGTCTTGCATTTGCATAGAGACCAAGTTACCTTGGCTGGGGTCAATTTTACTCTTACACCGGAAACTGTTTCGCTAGAAACAGTTATACCAAATATTGGTGAATTATGGCATAAAAAACAACATATTGATAAGCAGTATTATGAGCCATATATCAAACCCAATTACTTGAGGTAGCTTAAAAGAGTGTTCCTGTTCAGGTACCTGAAAGATAAATATGCTCCACTCATGAGATTGATCATGAAATATTTCAGTTGTGAGGGACGATTCTCTCGTCTTTATGCTTATCACATCAGGTTACTCATGCATTTCACCAGGGTGTGGATGATGAACCTTCCATATTTCATCTGCCGGAACATAGAGAGGATGACCACCTTTGTACAATAGAAAACCCCTCAGCAGCAACTTAACAGTGTCTATCATTTTGCTCTCATCAAGATTTTGGCGGTTCATCAGCTTGGATTTGCAGGGCATCACTTGGATGATTTCATCTCTCGTGATTTTTTTAGAGCTTCAGGAAGAGTATCAAAGGTGAAACACGAGGGTGAAACTTCTCAGCAGTATGAGCATCATGAGACCAGGCCTATTTTCATCACATATCAGAGAGGCACTAGACCTTTGTTTGCAGCAGCAAAGCGAGTGTTATCTCCACCTAGCATGGAAGGGGCCTCGCTTCTGACATCAGCACCACAGGTATAAGACAAGGGCAAGAAGCCCAAGCATAAAGAGAGGCCTTCAGGTGATCCATCAGGTTTCGATATCATTCATGATGATGAGACATATTCAGATTCAGAGGAGACCACATATAAAAGGATTATCAAGGAGCAAGAAACAGACATTCAAGCCTTACAAATCCAGCTGGAGATGGCCAAGTGGAACATCAGGCATCTAGAGCAGTGAAATAAACAGCTAGAGGATGAACATACACTTTATGAGTTGCGGAAACTCCGTGAGGATCGAGAATTGGCCTGAAAGAGACCTGGTGATATGAAACCAGTTGATCGAGAGTCTATGCTCATACATGTTAACACTTATCTAGAGAAATTGTTGGCAAAGGCCAATAGAGACAAAGACATGCTTTGTCATATGAAAAATCATTAGTGGGCTTGTATGCATGTCTGCAAAGAAAAAATGAAGATTCTAAACAGGAGGTTGAGCAGAGCACTAAAACGGCAGAAAAAGCCTGATCCGCTCCAGGTTTTGGCCGAGGCCTCTTTAGCTCATCATCACACCTCACAAGGAGACTCCAACCCAAATTTTAAGAGATTTGGGGCTGTTAGTTTCAGTCTTTACAGCCTTCCTCCAGTGATCAAATGTGCTCTTACATAGTGATTTTGAAGTGTCAAGGTCAAATTTTGTCATTTCAGTGAGTCTTCAAGCAAAATTTGGTCACTAGGCATTATGTCTAGGGTTTGCTTTCACTCCTTCTAAAGTTGTCCAAATGGCGGTCTATGTCATCATTAATCTGATTCTATCATCATTTATAGGGTTTTCATTATCATTTCAGTGTCTAATGAGTCATTTTACATCTTGTTCATGCTTCAGTTGTGCCTTGGCAAGTTCATTTCCCTCTCCTAGGGTTTTGAAGCCAATTTCTCTTGGACGATCAAATCATCAGCAAAACTTGTATCCAGATGTTCGTACACCTTCCCCTGTCCTTAAAGTATCTTATCAAACACTTCCCATCACTGATAACCCCCAAATTCTTCATTTTTGCACAAACCCTAGTTTCTAGCTACAACTTGGCAATTTTCTAGGTTGGGCCTGTGTTTTGCCCTTTTGGACCCCTTTCCCTCAATCAATCTCTGATATTCCACTTTCCCTAGCTTCCTAGCATCCCTCCCCACTCCCAAAAATTTCCCCAAGAATTTAGAAGCCCCCTATCCCCTTCATTTCGCTTCATTTCGACAAAATCCCTTGTTCCTCACATCGGGACAAGTTTCACTCAAATGATGTTTCAGAGCAATCAAAGATGAATTTTGGGAAACTGAGAGAGGTTTTTGTCCACAGCATTCCAAAGACGAAAAATTTCATTCACTTTTTACACAGGTGTCATGGTTTGAGAGAAATGTCAAGAATACCGTTGCCTCAGGAGAATCAAAGACACCTCTGAAGTGACCTTGGGAAAATCAAGTTTTCTCCTAGCTTGGTTGGCCAAATGATTTGATTGATGGGT
>APFE030589046.1:0-38755 GCA_000404065.3 Pinus taeda
TTATTTCTTCACCCAAATTTTTCATACAATTAACAATCTCATCTATGCGTAGGAAATAGTTAGCCACACTTTCATCATTGTACATTCTAAGATTTTCATATTGAATTCTGAGGGTTTGAAGCTTTGCTCTTTTTACCTGTTCATCTCCTTCATAGCTCAGAACGATCTTGTCCCATATTTCTTTTGCAGATTTATACTGCATAACCTTGACAAATTCTGATTGAGATAGACATCCTAATAGAGTATTAACCGCCTTTGCATTTGTTTCATATTTCTTCTTCTCAACCAGATCTGTAGGAGTCGTTGATGGAAAAGTATACCCCGTATCTATGATATCCCAGAATTCTGTACCAAGAGATTGAAGATAGGCAGTAACTCTTACCTTCCAATATACGAAGTTTGTCCCATCAAAAATCGGTGGCCTGATTGATGCTTCCCTCTCGTAATTGCTCATGATGAAAGATGTTCCTTCAAGCGATCAAGCTTCTTCTGAAGGACCTACTCTGATACCAATTGTTAAAAATAATATCGAGAGGGGGGGGTGAATAGTATTATCTAATTCTTTTCAATATACCTTCCAGATTTATACTTTAATTTATTCTTCAGATATTGATCATTAACTTGTATGTCAGTATGATATAATAATGAACAAGAACAAGAAAAACCGACAATCACACCAAGGAACACCAGATATAAGGTGGAAACCCAATGTGGGTGAAAACCACCCGCTGCAATATGTCTCTATCTTCTTTCAATTAGAAACTTCTTTTTACAATGGTTTTGTACTGGTGCAGTCTTTTACCAGTACGCAGGCTGCAACCTGCAGAGAGCTACAAACCTCTCTCGTTTTCCAAACTCTCCTGGAAGGGATCTACAACCCCCTACTTCTTTTCTTCCAAGGACCATGTTTCATAAATTTTCAGACCGGATCCATGAACATCAAATAATTATCAAGTACATGTGAATCAACCAATCTCCTTTTACAATCAACCAATGAATCAACCAATAACGTCTCAAAATGCAGTAGCCAGAACAACAATACCAGTAACCTAAACCCAGAACTCTTCAGCAATAGATAAAAGACAACCAACAATGATTTCAAGAAAGGTTCGCTACTTCACCAATGGAAACCTTCGAATATCCACAATTCTTCTGTGTCTAGACTGTGCAGGTCTGCACCTGATCCTTCTTCGCCTCTGCGTACCTCCGCACCTACCCCTTATGCTGTACTGCGTACCTCTGTATAGATCCGCACCAGCACTGTCTGCCTGACAGCGCACCTGATCCTTCAGTACCTCCGCACCTGTGCCATTACTGTGTTGCGTACCTACACACTTGCGCCTACTGCTGAGATGCGTACCTCCGCACCTGCACCTTCTGCAGCGCTTCGTACCTCTGCACCTGTGCTATGGATCGCCTACGGACCTCTGAATAGAGCCAAATTACCAGTCCTCCAATGTGCCACAGACTGTCAAATCCACAGATCTGATCATGCGCCAAAGAGGTCACGATAGATCTGCCTTATAAATTATAGAATTCACCTTGATTTAGATCTATCTTCTCAAACCGATCACCCAAAATTTCAGATCTTAAGATGTTCAATTTTCACAAGTGACTAGCCAAATGATCTCCTTTCCTTTTTATAGGCAAGCCCTTACTAAAACCATGAAACAAAACCATAGAATGCCAATACAAGGGACCCAAAAACCCGGGCCTCAATAATTTAGGATCAATACCACGAACCAAAACCATAGGATCAAACATGTCGGGCTAAATACTATGGACCACCACAGGATTTCCCACATGTGAGCGCTTTTCACTGCATGAAAGTGTGTGAACTAGGGGTTCGCACCTTTTGCACGGTATACCTACGGGTATGCCCGCACTTCTTGCTCGGGGCACCTGCGGGTCCGCAACTTTTGTTAAGCTTACCTGCGGGTATATCAGAGAGCCTGAATAGGGATCAACCACTTGAGTGAGTTGCCATCAAGTATAACACCTGTGCCATAGTGCCAAACCTGAATCATAATGCCAACATATGGTGTAGTGAGTGTGGAACAATTTGCATTGTATACACTACGATTAAGCATTGAACAAGTATGCATGATCTTATAGATTGATTGAATGTTGTGCATAAATGTTTACTTTGGGCATTAGATCAAAGCTAGTCAAATGGTACATTGAATTCCATGTGAGGTGGCTCTGTCATGACTAAGTTAAATCCTATATTGCAAGAAACTTCTGACCTGGATGAAGTATATACATGTGCATTCACCTTTTACATTGCAATAGCTATCGTTCCTTACTCTAATTTTCTAAACACCATGTAATTTGATGTGCAATGCTTGGGTCGTCGAATTGCTTGTTGAAGTGCATATGGTATTTGTTGAATATATTTTGAATACCTCTGTTGAAGTTTTTATATCATCGGGTCATATAAAGTGATATGGTATGAAGTGCATATGGTATATTAAGTTGTGAAGTGTGTATGGTATAATATGAAGTGAGTATGTTGAGTTAATAATTATTTATATATTGGAATAATAATGTTTTCAAAGTGCTTGTATTATGGGATGTACCATTCACTCCATTTTACATGTAATGAAATAGTAGGGAGGTATGTTTGAGAGTCTACATCTTTAATTGATTTTTTTTTATAACATATCCAGTGAGATTTTTTTTTTAAATACATCAAGTTTTTGTTGTAACCATTGTAATTATTTTGGGCACAAATCAGATCATATGATGCATTCACTTAACTTTATAGTTGGAGCAGTTCTCTCCGACAAAGAGAACTACCATGAGTGGTCTAGGAAGATAAAACACACCCTTATTTTCAATGAGTTGTGGAAAGGGATTTGTGAAGGAGAAAGAGACAATGCACCTGAAAACTCCACTTTAGATAAGGATCTTACCATTTGGGAAAACAAGAACAACAAGGCCTATGCCTTGATTTCAGTCTCCATAAATGAAGAGATGATTCAACATATTTCGGCATATTCAAATGACTTTAAAGCCTTAAAGAAGTTGAAGGAATTGTATGACTCGCACTCTGAAATTGAAGTTGTTCTATTGATGATTAAGTTGTTCAATCTTGAATTGAAAAATGATGACCCTCTTGCCTTAGATTCAGAATTAAGATCTATTATGAATGACATAAAATCCATTGGTGTTGAAATAGATATTACTCTCATAGATTTTTTCAAGGCACTATATCCCACATATTCACATTATCTTGAGTCATTGCAAGCAAGTGGAAAACTTAAGGATATTACCTTTGAATCCCTTGAGAATAAGTTTGTGGAAACAGAGAAGGATTTTGGGAAGAAGAAAACTCCTCAGCCTTCTAAAGAAGTTGTGTGCCTTGCAGAAAAAGAGAAGAATCATGAACAAGATTCTTCTAAAGGAAGAGGTGGCCGAAGAGGAAGAGGAAGGAATAATTTTAGATTTAGGGGTGGCAGACATTTCCAAGGAGAAATGTTTGATATTCATTTCATACGATGCAATAGAGATGGACATGATGCTTCCACATGTAAGTTGCCTTGGGATAGAATCAAGTAAGAAATAAATGAAGAAAAGGGTAAAACACTTGGTAAAGGGAAAGGAAAAGAACCTGAGTCCTCTTAATATGTTTTGGTACATTACAACATTGGAGTAACTCAAGACTTATTCAATGCTTCACCAACTTCATGGAAAGATGCTTGATTGCTTTATTTAGGAGCAACTTTCCACATGACTTTCAAAAGATATATTTTTGAAGAATTCACTTACAATGTTGATGGAGCAGTATACTTTGCAGACAAGTCAAAACTCAAGCCATCAGGTCTTGGCAACATCAAGCTCAAACTGCTTGGACTTCTAGATTTTCTTATGCATGATGTTTTATACCTCCCAGAGTTGAGGAGAAACTTGTTGTCTTTGGTCCACATCCACCAGCAAAGACACTCCATTCACATATTTGATGGCAAGGTTGAGGTCAGGAAAGCATCATACCACTCACTTGTCATGACTTGGATAGAGGAATAAAGACTTTTGAAGTTGCAAGGAATCTCTACTCATGCACATAAATTTTCATACATTTCTCACTATGATGAAGGTACATTTCCATCAATTATTTTATGGAATGCTAGATTTGGACACTTGAACTATGACAACCTTCGATTATTGAATAAAAATGGTGTTACTGATTTACCTCAAATTCCTAGGGAACTTAAGCAATGTGATTCTTGTATCTTAGGAAAGCACAACAAACAACCTTTTCATGATCCTTATTCCAGAGAAGATAGAAAGATTGAACTCATTCATTCTGATTTATGTGGCTCAATGTCTATTCCTTCTAAAAATGGTAATAAATATAAGATGAACTTTATTGATGAATACAACATAATGTTTTGGCTTTATTTATTGAAGAACAAATCTGAAACATTTGAAACATTCAATAACTTTCATGCATGGATTGAAAATGATGCACAATCTCATATTGGCTCTATTCATACTGATAATGGAAAAGAATACACTTCAAATAAATTTGAAAAATATCTTCACCAACATGGGATCAAACATCAAACAACCGTGACTTATAACCCCCAACAGAATAGGGTAGCTGAAAGAATGAACAGTACAATCTTAAATATGGTACGTTCGATGATGTTTTTCAAGAATGTTAAGCTGGAGTTTGGGGCTGATGCAAATATGTGTTGTGTCTATAAAGAATAGGTGTCCATCTCCTTCTATTAAAAAAAATACTCCCTATGAAATGTGGTATGGGCATATGCCTTCGATGAGGCATATCAAGGTTTTTGGTTCCACCTATTATGCCTTGATAACTAAGGAACAAAGAAACAAACTCGGTGCAATACATCAAAAATGTATCTTCTTAGGGTACTCAACAACCTCCAAAGCATACCATCTCTATGCTGAAGTGAATAAGAAGTTTATAATATCTAGAGATGTGATCTTTCTTAAATCATCCAAGATTGACAATGTTTTTCAGCAGTGACTTGATTGCTTGGATATATTCGGACATGAATTTTTTTTTGAAGAGTTTGATAATGAGATTCCACATCTTGAAGGGAGGATCCATCCACTGATGACACTTTGAGTGATGCGATTGATAAAATTGGGAGACTAAATCTTGATTCAACCCCATCTCAGTCAACCAAGCAACCTAGGCCATCTCATAAAGGTCCTCCATAATGGTTTACAAAGACACTTGAAATTGTTCATCTTGATTTGGTTGGAAAAACGGGAATAAGAATATGATGCTTTGATAAAGAATGGTAGTTGGAATCTAGTTGATCCTCCATGGGAACCAAACCAATAGGCTACAAGTGGGTCTTCAAGAATAAGTATAAAGAAAATGTCTCACTCGACAAGCATAAAGCTAAGCTTGTGGAAAAAGTTTTTGCACAAAAGGAAGGGGTCGAATATGAGGAGATGTTTTCCCCCACATAAAAACAAGCTACCATCTAGACACTCTTTTTGTTGGCAGCTCAGAATGGTTGGAAAGTCGAGCAAATGGATATAAAAAATGATTTCCTGAATGGAGATCTAAAAGAGAATGTTTTTATGTCCAAAACAGAAGGATTTGTTGTGAAGGGTCAAGAACACAAAGTATGCAATCTTGTAAAATCCTTGTATGGCCCAAGTACCATGATCCTGGTATGAAAAGTTAACTGAGCATCTTTTGAAACTCAATTTCAAACATTATGATCTTGATGATGCAACTTTGTTTGTCAAGAAAGTTGGAAAAACAATTGTATATCTTTTTCTTTATGTAGATGATCTTCTAATTGTAGGGTAAAAAGAGAGCTGCATTGCATCCATAAAGAAAGAACCGAGGAAATATTTTGAAATCATGGATTTGAGCTATGTTCACTACTATCTTAGTATTGAAGTAACTCAACATCCGAATTTTATATTCCTCTGTCAGAAGAAGTACATTGGAGATATGTTTAACATGTTTGGCATGGTTGAGTGTAAACCCTTTATTACTCCAATGAGGAATAACTTAAAGTGCACGTCCACTGAAGGAAAATAGTTTAAGGATGCAACAAAGTATAAACAGCTCGTAGGAAGTCCAAACTACCTGAATACTACCAAACCATACATTTCATTTGATGTTGGAATCCTCTCCAGATTTATGAACAAACATTATGGGGATCACTAGTGCGTTGCAAAGATAGTTCTAAAGTACTTGAAGAGAACTCAAGAATTTGGACTCAAGTATACTCAGGTGGATGCCTTCAGTTTGATTGGATACTCTAATTCAGATTTTGATGGAGGTAAAGAAACTGGAGTATCTAATTCAAGTTATGTTATGAGTCTTGGATCAAGGGTTGTCTCCTTGAGGTCATACAAACAACCAATTCCAACATATTCCATAATTGTATCAGAATATGTGGCAGAAGTTGAAGCAATGAAGGAAATTGTGTGGCTCAAGAAAATTATGGAAGATTTGTAGGAGAAACAAATGCACAACTCCTCTTTTGATTGATAACACTTCTGCAATAAAGTTGGCCAAGAACCCAAAGTTCCATGATAGGACTAAGCACATCAATAAAAAATACCATATGATTCGACATCATGTTAAGGCCAAAACAATCCACCTATAACATTGTTCCAGAAATGAGTAGATTGAAGACATATTCACCAAAGCGCTTGGAAGTGAAAAGTTTGAAAGATTCAGAATGATGTTTAGCTCACCAAAATCCCTTCAGATTAACGGGGTGAATGTTGACACTTAATATTTGGGATTAGGTAAACTGATGTAATATTGTAAATAATAAAAATAAAGGAAAGTTTGAAGATGAAGAAACATTGGGAGATGAAACACAATAGTCTCCTTCTCCTTGTATATATTCATATTCTCCCTTAATGAAAATAAATTCAAATTCATGGAGTTAGTCCTGGCATGAAATTACTATTAAGCTTTGTTAATATTTTCAGATGACATGTTATTTTAAATGAGATCCCCAATAATTAGGCATATAAGCTCCTTATTTAATTAAAAATTAGTTATGAGAAGAAGAAATAATAGTATAACCCATATGCCCCCAATCGGGATGTGAGCTGTCGGCTAGAGCCATTAAGGTAGTGATTATGAAAAGGACACAGGGAAATGTTTCCACCACCCACCACACACTTGAAGCAAAGGGTGCAGTGGACTTTGACATGCTTAAGACAATAGGAATGCAGGAAGGTGACAAACGTATTTGGGAAAGTTTACCAACTATGGTGAAGGATATAAGGCCAGGGATTGAAAGAGAAGAGGTACCAAAGGCATGAGTGGAGCAGAGGCTTTGGAAGGGATGGGAGCTCCATCAGCTCCAAAAGTTGGCTACCAGGTTGTAAATTGTCTTTCCCTCCACTACACCATGATTCCCTATGTCTGGTTTGATAATTGGAGTATTGGGGGCACTCGGTTTGTGGGCGAAAGTAATTCTAGCCGGGAGATATGCATGTTGTTGGGTGTTTGCTGGAATAATCCCAGCTCCATGGGTTCCTCTCTGGTGTCAATTCACTATGGGATTTACCTTTATGGCATGGAGCTTATTGGGCTTGGTGGGGAGGGTGGCAGTTTGGGAGAATACCTTTGTCTTGTCTGCATGGAAATCCTGGGGGTCGGGGGATAGGATGTTATCAATGTATATGTTTTGATGAAAGTTTGTTTTCTGGTTTTCTCCATGAGTGTTGAGGGTAATTCGTAGGACTTGCTCCTAAGGGTCGGTGACAAGTACCTGAGGAAAGCTAGTAGTGGGGAGGCTGTCACAGGTAGGGATCTTCTAAAGTCTAGGAATTGAAATGAATTGAGTGCTGGCCGTGTCTACCTCGATTGGTTGAGGGGAAGTTGAGATGCCAGAAGAGTTAGGGTTGGGTGCTTCTTGTAGCCTGGGGGTCAGATTTTGCACTATAATGCTAGCCAGGGTAAGGCTAAAATGACAATGAGTCAAGGGCGATGGGGAATGGTCATACAATGGTGGGTAAGGGAGGTGTTGGACTTGGAATCCATCGGCTTGGCTATCGAGTTATAGGATATATAGTTGGTGAGTTGTTGGCACCTCGATTTCAAGGCCGACGATGAAGCATTTGTAAACCAATGGGCATGTCAGGGCATCTGCTAGGGAAAAGTTACCCAAGTGTAGGTCATGGTCATGATGGGTGGGGGATCCTACATTTCGAGGGTTATACAAATGAACCAAGGGTGGCAGAATTTGTTAAAAGGCGGAATCTTTAGGTGTTGGAAATACAAAACATAATGTTATGGAAATATTGGTTTCTTGTTCCCATATCAGGTCCACCAAATGGTAATCATTCTCGAATGCAAAGAGTACATAAGCTATTTTCTGGCCATCCTCAGGTTTTGACTGGTAGGTACTAAGAGAGGGAAACAATGGGAAGACTAGACAAAGGTAAGGGCCAAGGAAAGAGGCCACGAGAGATCGAGGCTGAGGTTGAACCAAGCACTTCGGTTAAACGTCAAGGTAGAAAACCAGTGACCAACTTGATAATTGAAGCAGTTGCTGCATACAAGGAAGGCACTAAGGAGGAGATTAGGTGGATGATAGCAGAATGGGAAACTGACTAGTGAGCATGGATGAACCTGATTTGGAGGACTGAAAGCTCCTAGTTCTGGATCCGAGAAACAATAGAGGAAGAGTGACTAAATTTAAATATACCCTGCATCTTTATTGGGTGATGAAATGCCTCCATGGAAAGGCCATGGAGAAAATTTGGATATCTGCCATCCAGGATTTCCCAAATCACAAGCAAGAGTTTCAAAAGCTATAATTTCAATTGCAAAAATAGTATAGTCGCTTTATCCACATGGAGAGACACTTCCCCCTCCTGTTTTCATAGAGAGAGTTGCCAGGCTCCAGTGCTAAAGATCCGACCCTGGTCGCTTCGGCCTCCACCAAGAAGGATCGACAGAATGTTGGTTTTCATTTATTTTTTATTAGTTTTCATGCGTATGGATTTTAATTTCCAATTTACAATCATATTTATATATAGGAGAAAAGAATATGGATGTGGACATGACAATCAAACTTATCTAACTTGGATATATAGACTCAGTATTTTTTGTTATTAGATGGCTTATCATGCGGTTAGGTGGTCAACATACTTTGTTTCCCGACGGGAAAGCTGAGACCACCAAACCTCGCTCTATGTAGTTGTAACTTGCTTATTTTATAATTAAAATTTCTTATGCTTTAGCAATTGGTAATTTTATGTATGTCATGGTATGTACCGAGATAGATATTGCGCATGTAATGAAATTAGTAAATTAATTCCTTGGAAATATAGTCAAACAATAATGGGATGCCATAAAGTGGAGTTAATATCTTTTAGGGGTAACAGTGATAATTTTTTATGTTTTGGTAATAATAATAATGTTATGCTTGAAGGCTATATAGATGCAAATATTGTTGGAGATGTACACACCTAAAATTCACCATTAGTTATTTATATATTTTTGTAGGTGTCATAGTTTCTTAGGTGTCTAGACTGTAGAAAGTAATAGCCCTCTCCATAATAGAGGTAGAATACCTAGCTAACATGGAAGCTTGCAAAGAGATGTTGCAGATGCAACGATTCTTAAGAGAGATGGGAATAAAACAAGACGGATATGTGTTGTGTTGTGACAATGAGAGTGTTATTCATTTAGTGAAAAACCAATAATATCATTCTAAGAAAAGCACATTGATATGAGATATCATTGGATTTGTGAAGTGCTAGATGATTTACTGCTATAGTTGGACAAAATAAACACCAACTATAATCTAGTTGATATGTTAAAAGGTATTTTTCCAATGGATAAGGAGGAGGCTTTTAAAACCTTGGATGGGTAATGAAAATGTAATGAAAGACATATTGGGAAAGGATGAGTAGGAAGGAAATATAAACAATAGTGAAAATGTTCACTCAAACATTTATTTCATGTCAAGCGGGTGATTGTTAGATATGAAACCAAATAAAATCAAATTAAAATATATAATATTTTAACTTCTTCATGCTTCAATGTCACATAACAAGTAAAATGAATTATGGTTCTTTTGGGCACATGGTGTTGATGATCCATGGTATTTGCCCATGGTATCAACTCATGGTATTATAACAAGGCTATTTATAGGGTAGAAATCATCTGTGGTAAAATGGGTGTGTGCACCAAAAGTGAGTGGATGTATGTACTTCCATTTGTAGAGGCCCATGGTATCAATTCGTGGTATTATAACAAGGCTATTAATAGGGTAGAAATCATATGTGGTAAAATGGGTGTGTGAGTGGATGTATGTACTTCCATTTGTAGAGGCCCATGGTATCAACTCATGGTATTATAACAAGGCTATTTATAGGGTAGAAATTATCTGTGGTAAAATGGGTGTGTGCACGAGTGGATGTATGTACTTCCATTTGTAGATTAAGTAAAGATCTAATACTTTCCATGTCGTTTCTCCCATTGCTAGCCCATGAATTTTCCCATTTTTTGGTTTTCCACTTGAATTTGGTGTATTGTGGTAAATTTGATATTTAATCATTTAATTTTAAGCTTATTTCTCTCATCTAATGTATTATTATTAATAAAATAGACTTGTCTCATTAAGATACAAGAGATTTGCCTTGATTTTCTTGGTGATAGTTGATGGACAAAGCCTAAGATTAGAAGAAGTTTCCAATAATATTGTAGGTCATCCTCATGGACAAATCATTGTCATAATGAGAAAAAATGCTTAGCTAGAGTGAGGAGAGGAGACACGGTTTTTTTTTATTGGACATGTAACTAGATAATTAATCAACCATCAATATATGGGGGATTTTGTTTGTTTCAAACATTAACCCTCCTTTGCCTCCATCAATATATGAGGGATTTTGTTTGTTTCAAACATTAACCCTCCTTCGCCTATAGAAATGTGGATTCAACTCAAGCTTGATGTCAAACCTATTAAGAAGAGGCCCCTTAGAAAATAATGTCAAAACTATTTTTTCTTGGTCAATAATAAAGAAGTAGCACTCGATTACTTTATTCATCGCAAATCAATGTTTTTTTATTGTCAATCAATAACAAGTTCACGACTTTCAACAAATAATAAACTGGTTTCTCAACCACTATCCTACTTTCCTTTTCCTTATTATACCTGCCGAAGCAGGTATTATAGCGATCGATATCGCGTTGACTACAAATTAATTTCATTGACTTTTTTTATATCAACCGCTATTCAATATTTTAACCAAAGTTCTACGCAAAAAGTGAATTTTTAAAATCATTTAAATATTTTTCGATGGTTTTCATTGGCTATTCAACTTTGGGGTCTTATTGCCCACCTCAAATTTACTTTTAAGCGAAATTGGGCTTTTAACCAAAGTTTTTGGGTCTTATTGGCGATGTCAAATTTGCTTTTAAGCGACATTGGTCTTTTAACCAAAGTTTTTGGATTATTATTTTAATTTGGGTGGACTGAGCTATTTACCCAATGTTTTTTAAACTGGTTCCAGTGGAGCCTGCTGAGCCACCTACAAAATCATGATTTGCGACAGGTGGTGGACACTTAGCATCTGTTTTGGAGATGGTTCTCAGATCATAAACACTTGTTCTTTACCTGAAGTATCGTGTCATATTAGAACAGATTCTTGCAAGCAGAAATGTTATGCGGCGGAGAATAAAAGACTAAGCAGCGCAGAATAAAAGACTGACGGCTTGCAGCTTGATACTGTACTGCTCGAAGTGAGTTTCACGTTTTTACTGTTTCGCGCTTTGACTAAAACAATGCGGACTTTCATTTTTTGTTTTCTTTTGCATATGTTACTTAGGATTTGATACAGGAAATCACTCGGAATTTCTTTTCGCACGTCTGTTACTGTATATTTACTGCATCGTCTATCCATTTTACGGTTTGTTTTTTTATCAGATTTTGCCTTTTATTATTATCAGAAGTATCTCCCGCTGAGTTTTTCGCATGCTAGAATATGCAAGAATGATTTGTCTTCTTCTAAATATTTCCAGGGAATGTTTTGTCTTCTTCTGCAAGATATTCTGTGTTCTGCCAAGGAATGTTCTATTTTGCAGGTTATTACTGTGTTGTGCAAGAAAGTTGCCGTAGATTCTTAATTTCAAGTTTGTTTGGATTCTTTCTGTGGTTTGGATGCTCAGGATCCCTGCTCAGTTATTTATATATGTTTTGGAAGCATTAGAATTCGCATGGGTTAGAAGCGAGCAGACGACCCTTCCTATGGGTTAATATTTGGGTTGTTTATTTGGTTCTGAAATCTTTGGTTGGGTTTTTCTCTTTTCCTAAATTGGTCAGATTGAGATTTTGAGCCGAGTTCGTCAAACAAACTGACAGAACTCTCATCTCATTTATTTGTTTAATTTTCCATATGTCACGATTTAAAGCGTGAGAAATGATGCGTTGACCTTGACTTAGGCATTCATGCCTTAACCATTTCGGTCGATGAAGAAATTGGCCTACCGTCGATTCCGGGAATCGACGGATGATTCCGGTGTATTCACTTTGCTTTTTTTTTTTTTTTAATTTGTTTTTAATTTTGCTTGGAACATGGCATCTAGCTCTGACAACAAGCAAAACCACTGTTTTTTGGTTAGAAGTGACTCTCTCAAATATATTACCTTAAGGCAAATCTGTTTTCTTAACATGCGTATAAGCTTTGGCAATGTGATTCTGTGTTTGTTTCTATGCCTATAAATTCGTTGAGGGCATTCTGTGTTCATTTTAAACTCGGGGCAAATTTATGTTAGTTTATAACTTTTATGCCTATAATTTCATCAAGGTGTTTCTGTGTTTGAATTTATCGAGTGTTCCATCTATATAAGGCTGTAACTCCTTTCAGCATTCTATGATCTTTTAAATTAAGGGCATCGAATAGTAACCACAACGACAAATTATTAAAATTTATCGATCCCAAATTTTATTAATTTTGGTAACAATGGTTTTGCCCAGAAAAGGCTATCCACTTTTGCCTTTGGTAGAGACCGAAAGTGAACTGAGAATCGACATTGATTTTTTCATTTAAGACATTTGCCTTTCTAGAGTCTTTTCAGTAGCGAAAACTGTGACGCTGATTCCTCTGGCTTTAGATAGCGTCGTTTCGTAGAGAGAGAGAATTGAAAAGAGGGAAAAGAAGAGAACTCCGATAGCCTCCGGGGAGGCTATGTAGTACACCCAATCCCCTTCCCATTTTTAGGGTCTTTTCACTAGAGGAAATTGTGAAGATGTTTTACTGCCCCTTTTTATCATAAAGGACACCTCTCACATTAGATTGCATCGTTTTGTAGTGAGGTAATAAAATAAAACGAGAACAGTAACTCTGCTGCGGGGAGGCAATGTAACACGTCCATTCCCCTTTCCTTCCAATTTAAAAATAAATTAATTGTTACAAGCGGTTCCTGATGGTGTTCGGAAACTATTGCCAGTGGTAGGAAAGGTTTCTGAGCTTTTAGTAATGGATGTGGAAGTGGAAAATAGATCCAGCGCGGAAACTGTTGAGCTTGGACATTTCGGTGTGTATTTACTATTAACAAATCTCGCTTCTGATCTGCAGTAAAACCTGGTTGGTGGTGAAGCCAGTAAGAGGGATTCTAAATTCTCGACTCTTTCGTTGTGAGATTTCCAAGAAATTTGTCACCTTGTTTGAAGATGCATGCGGTGAGCGGTTAAATTTCTCGAAAATGCCCCCACTTACTAGCGTGATTTTTGATTTTCCAGGTGATTTTTCAGCCATATTTTTTGTACCCACAATTTCATTTTCTTTATCTGCCCTATTTTGGTACCGTTTTGCTGCTGTTCAAGTGGGTGGATATCTTCTGCATGTGGATTGTGTTGCAGTTTTGTACATAAACTTCCGCTTAACATAATTTTAAAAATAAAAATAAAAACATAAAAAATTGTTTAATCAAGTTCCCACTAAAAATTCTCACACCTACTTTTTAATGCTTTACGTCTAACCTAACCTGGTTAGGTAGTAGTCTGTGAAAGTGATTCATTAATTGTTTTAAAGTCGTCGATCTGGCTGATTTAATCTTGTAAGATGTAATAGTTTTATTTCTCCTATAATCTGGTGTGTTTGGTGGAGTTTGTTCCAATTTCTTCTTTCAATGCTTTTTGGTTTTGCTTGTCGCTGAGTTAGTCAAAAAGATAATAACATGGTGAATAGAGGAATACCCAGTGTAATGTATTTTGTGAAATTTCTCTGTTAGGTACTTATTTTCATAATATTTGTTTTAAGCAATGGAGCTGAGCTGATATATTTGTTTTTCTGCAGAAGTTATTACCACTGCACCCACCAAACTTGCAGTGTGAAGAAGCAGGTCCAGCGACTTTCAAGAGATCCAGAGATTGTTGTGACAACGTATGAGGGCATACACATGCACCGTTCAGAAATGCTATGCAGCGCAGAATAAAACACTGGCATTTTACGGCTTGCAGCTTGATACTGTACTGCTCGAAGTGAGTTTCACGTTTTTACGGTTTTTCTTTTGCATATGTTACTTAGGATTTGATACAGGAAATCACTCGGAATTTCTTTTCACACATATGTTACTGTATATTTACTGCATCGTCTATCCATTTTACCGTTTGTATCTTGATGATGAATATCTAGGAAATTCGAATGTATTTCGTATTTGACAGTTATGCGCTTTGGTCAACAAAGCGTTGATATATTGGTTTTGTTGTTTTTTTTGCATTTTACGGCTCGGAATGTCATAAAGAACAGAGTCGGAATTCATTCAGCGCGTGTGTGCAGATTTATTTACTTAACCTTTCCCATTTTTTTGGCCTGGAACTTGACCAGGAAAACCTGGAAGGTTATCTTCAATTCTACAGTCGGCACTCTCGTTTGAAAGCGATGCTGGATATGATGTTTTCGTTTTCATTTTACGGGTTGGATCTGGTAAAATGAGCTCGTTTTATTAATTCCAGGGTTGCGAAAGTGTAAGAAAATATTTTATGGTTACTTTTATCTAAGCCAATAGAGTACTAATGATGTCGGTTTTGAATTTTTCAAATAAATTCCCGATCTCTGCTTTAGTTACTCTTCCACTTGCAAATTTTTGTATTCAGGCAGACGCATCTCGGATTGTGCTTTTCCCCTTCGATGATCCTCTTGAGCATATTAGACAGAACTTTACTATCTCAGTGAATGGTTCATGAGATATATCCCCAAGTTTCAGATGAGCAACGTGGAGACGTGGATGAGCACTGCCCTGACTGACCACGACTCCTGCCTCAATGGCTTTCAGGATCTCAACGCCACAGGTAAAGTTACGGCCATGGTCGCCGGCAGCGTGCAATATGTTTGTAAATTGATCAGTAACGCCCTCGCTCTCGTCAACTGATTCGCTGCCACTGGAGGAGGATATAATTAATTACATGTCTTACGCCAGAAACCTTCAAGGTCTAAATATATTTTCAATATTTTATAGCTCCGCAGCCTCTCGCTTTTTATCTTCTATTCCTCGGGTTTTTGCAAAATTTTGTGTTTTTAGATGGTAAAATTTTCCCGATCCTAATATAAAGGTGAATGCTTAGTTGATGTTTAAATGTGTTAATTTGTAATGTATATGACTTCTTTATATTTTCTCATTTAATGGCCGCACTGTTTAGACATGTGTAACCGATTTGCACCGGATCATCTTTATGAGAATTTATATTTATGTCAATTAGCATTATTTTAGATGGTTGGAGGGTGAAATAGAATAGTAATATAATATATATTTGTAATATTGACCATATACTTACATAACCCTCGTTTGGAAAGCATATATTTAAACTCTTTTATTATCCAGTAATGACTTTTTTATTCCCAAATAATGCGTATATTACTAGAGAAAGAAATTAATTCTTATACATTAAAAATAAGAAATATCAAAATGCTACACGAATTTTCTAAGCCATGCAAAAGATTCAACGTAATGATACACTAATTGGTTTTTGTCTCACTAATTGGTTTTTGAAGACAAACGACAAACAACCTTCTAAATTACAACATTCTTAACAAATGTGTCAACTAGACTTTTCCAGGTTAGAATGTTTTGTTTTTTTTCTTTTGTATTTCTCATTTTTTCATTTTTTCTACCTGAGACGAAATCTAGAGATATGCATATGTCATTGCTTTGTTTTAACAATATCTAACACCCTAAATCTAACACCTAACACTCATATATTTTCGGCAGGTATGTCGTGTGCAACGCGAACTTGTTCTATATGTTTTCTTTTCTAAATTCTCCTCTGGCACCACTACTAACTTAAACATGGGACCATCAATCCATTAACTCATAAGAATCATGATATAAAATTGTGGATGTCTAATTCTAAGAGTTAGGACTCATTAAAAGAAATTAGGAAATGACTTATGGTATATGTAAGAGGGAAAATAATTTACGTAAAGTCTGAATTACTTTATCTAACCTACCTATTCACAACTAACCATTAAAATATGCAACCATTAATTTTAATGTATACGCATCTAATTTATAATATAGAATTTTTTTTACCCATCAGATTCCAACCAAACAAAGTATTTTTGATGAATAATAATATCGCATCACACCCTGCGGAATAAATATAAAAAAAACACCACATTGTGCTGACTAGATATAAGAAAACACATCACACCTACTGATTTATAAACAATCAGAAATTTAGTTAAGATTACATTCTCATGAACTACTTTGATGTGACTATCTTATCGTGTGGAGCAAGCTTCCATGAAATACAAAACAGAAAAATTAGGAAATATAGCAATCCGTTGTTGATAGAAACCTCTCATAGACACGAAAACTAATTACAGAATTAAATAGAACGGTTGGTCTTAGGAATCATTTAAATATTCATTATTTATCATAAATTTTAATGCACTTTGAAATTTTTTATATTTTTGTATGAGTCCCAATGAAGTAAGTGGCCAAACTTGCCCGACTTTTGGGATAGTACACATGTTTTAGGCCTATGGGGTTTTGATACTTCCTGACTTTTGGGATAGTACACATGTTTTAGGCATGTGTGGTTTTAATACTTCCTGACTATTGGGATAGTACACATGTTTTAGGCCTGTGTGGTTTTAATACTTTTAAATGTTTATTTTTATTTGAAAAGATTTATTATAAGAAAGTGAAGTCGTTGGGATATTTTCTGTCCTGACTTCCCACATAAAAATAATTGTAAAGATTATGAATTTATAATACGAACGTGGTTTTATGTGGGTAGGTTTTTAATCTTTTTATTTTCCAGTGGGAAATTTTATTTTATTTTAAGAAAGTGGAAGCTGTAGAGTAGATTTTGAGATGAAATTATGTATAGGATTTTTATCTTGTTTAATGTTTTAAGTAGACGCTACATTTATTTTTAGGAACCAAAAGGAATGATGATTTGTTAGGAAAAATATTGAGAAGGGGGAGGGAGTTGGAGACGGGACTGAGTGAATTTGTATTTTTAATTTTTCATTTCATATTTTGAGTTTTATATGTTATTATGCATTATGCAATCAAAATATGTAAGCGATTTTTGTGAATGCAAACAACGTATATCTAGTTAACTTAATTTGACATATCTTTCATTAGTGATTGAACTTAACTAATGCATTATTAATTCATTCACCATCCAGAATGTAGTAAAGAATAGATAGATCACAACACATAAGAAAACCACATAGAACACGAGGATTTTAGGTGGAAACCCAATGTGGGAGAAAACCACCGTTGTCGATGTTTTTGTCTTCTTTCTTATTATATAAAGGAAACCTTGATTATATTTTTGTACTAGTAAAAACTCTTACCAGTACGCAGGCACCCACCTGTCGGAGGCTACAACCTCCACTCGTTCTCCAGCACCCACTAGAAGGGAGCTACAACCCTGTGAACTCATTTATTAACTCCTACTAGAAGGGAGCTCCTTACCCCATTTTTGAAGGCTACAACCCTCAGCTCCTTGTCAGCCACTTTTCAAAATGTTTTAGAATGGATCCACCTGTCAAACAATCATCAAACAACATGTAGGACACCTTTCGTCAAATTTTCTTATTGGACCCACACCAACAATAAGCCCAAGTCAAATATCCCACGTTGAAATACTGAATCACACATACTGAACCACCAAATCATTGTTAACCAACTAGATCTCTAAAGCTACTGAATACATTATTCAACTAGAAAAAATTAACTTCTGAATATATATGCGATTGTTCTTAAGAGAACCTAAGTATATATGTGCTTACTCTACATAAAACCTGCGTAAAGTTCTCAAATCAGAGCATCATTTAACTAAATCATTGTAACATTGAACCACCGGCTGAATCAAATATTGAACCGATCAGAGATCACGAGCCATACTCAATCATCATAACTAATTAATATAGCAATCCATAACTCAATCAACCGAAACAACACTACTAGATATAGATCATGCTTATTAAGTCATCATTGGTAGACAACAACAAACAAACATCACAAACAGTTATCATCAAGCAACACTGCAAACCATATTTGACACATAATGCATATATGTGATTATAATTAAGCAGATTAGCATATATACATGCTTATAATGTAGAACACCCACGTACAGATCTCAACGTACTACAAAATACATCAATGAATATATATACAATACTACCTTGAAACAAATTTGTGTGTGCACGTGACCATACAGAAACAAACCTGCATACAAATCTAAAACATTTCACTGCAAACAAAATTCCTCTTTTGCAAACCTTCACTATTACATATTCATATTACAATATCATTATAACCACAAATCTATCATTATTAGCTACTTAGACATTTGCAACAAGTAAATCAATCAAGTATTTTCACTATATCTTCAAATCTTTCAGATATGAGTCATCTCCTTGCTTCTTGGTGCACACATGTTCATTTTGGTTGTTGGTCTTGATTTTCATTTTGGTCGTGTAGTAGCTTAGAGCTTAGAAGCGTAGAAGCCTCAGATCACCTTGGTTTTTACTGCCCTTCTTATGAGTCTGACCATTTTCAAAATCAACCTTTGTTGAGGAATCCATTTTTTTTTTCTCGTTGCAAAACTTCGAAAAATCTTGTGTTAAAAGTTTGGATTTCACTTTTACAAAAAAGAACAAAAATCACTTGTTTTTTACTGATTTGTGATTCTGGACAAGTTAGCCCTTGGTTTCCTTATTGCCAAGTAAAACATCCTTGAAAAAACAAAAACATCATGTAAGCTTTTACTTCAAGTAGTTTTTTATAGTTTCTAGATCTTAAGCTTTGCTTTATCCATAGTTTTCTCAAGATTTGCTTTCGTCGTAGTTTTGAGTGTTTTTTTATAAAAATACAAAATTCTCTTTTGAAAAAAGTTTGTTTTGGTAGCGTTTGAGCGTTTGAATGAAAAAGGAAATTCTTGTTCAGATAACTAGTTGTCTCGTTTTGAGTGCATTGGAACAAAAACTCTTCTTTTAATTTGCTTGTTAAGAATATTTGTGTTTACACGCATTTGCATTCTCAAACTCTTTCCTAGCTAGAAGTTCATTGAAGAGAAAAGATTGTTTAATCATCTTAAGTGCATCTTTTTAGTGATTTTGTGTCGAGTCTTCACACCACGATTTTCATCTCTGCACCTCTTGACTTAATCAAAAACCAATAAAAATAACACTTAAAGTAAAATCAATCTAGAAATCTTTCTATTTCTAGGGCTCTATTACACCAACATAGCTTAGGCTAGTATCTTGGAGTAGGGAGTACTTAACTCTCCAAAACAGTAAAACAAAGAAGTAGTTGTATCTTGCGGTAGGAGAGAAATCAAATTGTTGCATCTATGCTCTCGGAAAGCTCCTCTTAAAGGAGAAGCATGATATCATGTCTGAACCAGTGTGGGAATCAATCCTTCCTCATTGGGAACGACACTAGATATTCATGTATTACAAATGGTAAACCTTTGATTAACCTTTGTCGAAGAGCCTGGGGTCACTTGCTGGTAAACCTTGGTTTATGTCAAGGAGCCTTCAAGAGGATTGAGCTTGTTACTCTGCCCTTGCGTGCGTATCGGATCGTAGACTGTTCCCCCAGGTATATTTGTTTCTGTTGGTAACCATAGTGACCATATTCTATAGGATTCTTCCTAAGGTGATGGTGGTAAGAAGATCTCACTGTACCTGGAGGAACGTCGGCTAGACTCACTTGGATTTTCTGGGGTGTTCTCTTCACTCGAGACAGTTAAGTGGAGAAACTTGTGCCAGTCTATTCATTAAGCAGGTTGCCGGGGTAACTGTTCCAACCACTATTTCTGTATTGAATTCTGCGATGTTGGATTTCATCACCAACTAGTGTTTTCGGTACGGAAAGTTACTGTTTGTGTGTGATTGATCTCCTAGATTCTTTAGGCATGTGATTCAATTTGTTGGGTTTTTTAGGGGCTTTAGGTGGTTTTCATTGAGATTTTACTTTGTTTTCGTATGAAGTAGTTAAAAGTTTTTAACCATGGCTGAATTACCGAGGAAGTCCCGTAGACTTCGGGGCCAACCTCCTAAGTTTTCACCAAGTCAGCTTGAAGGGCTACGGGCCCTGGTAACTCCTAGAGATAGTAGAAGTGGATCACCTAAAAGAGGAGAATCTGCTTTGGTGGGATATAATCCTCAGCGTTAATAGCAGATTATAGTACACAGCCTGTATCCGTTTCAGAAGTTACTGGTAGTGTTGCATCTACTAATGATATAGGTGAAGAACCTGAAATATCTGAACCCGAATCTGAAATTGCTGCTACTCCAATATCAGGGTTTGCTTCTCCAGCTTCTAGTGGTCCTAGTTCACCTAGGGTAGAAGCAATAATTACCCAAGGTCTTCCTTATAGACTAATAGCTATTGAAGAACTTGCTATTTCGGACAATGAATAAGGCATTCCTATTCCAGAAGATTGACCTACCTTAGACCCTAGGGAGTGTGAATCAATCTTTTAGAGTCCACCTAGGAGTAGTGCTTGGTATCTTTCATTGACAATTTTTTTGGAAAACTCGGGACTAAGTTTTTCACCACCTCGTATTTCTTATCACCCAACACCTAGAGGTTACTATCCTCCGTTGAATATGTCCAAATAGTCGTCCATGTTTTCTCAATCTCCGGAAGCCTTTTTGTACGGCAGTCTTTCTGTTCCCGCTGGGTATCAGTCGATGTCTGGTACTTTTTCGGGAGCATCTCCTCAACTTATTGAACAAAAGTTATTAACTGGTAATAATAGTACTAGACCGTTGAGTGTAGAAGATATTCTCATGATGTCAGGTTCTATTCCCAATCCTCAATTGCAAGGTGGCCAGTCTCCGCCTGCGGGGTAACCTCAAGGTACCCAGTATATGCCTAGGGGGCAACCTCAAGGTACCCAACATGTGATTGGGGGGCAACCTCAAGGTACCCAGTATATGCCTGGGGGTCAACCTCAAGGTACTCAGTTTGTGCCTTGGGGGCAACCTCAAGGACAATACATACCTACGGGACAGTACATTCCTCAAGGTTAACCCCAGACTCAATATGTACCTCAAGGTCAACCTCAGTATCAATATGTACCTCAAAGTCAACCTCAATATCAATATGTACCTCAAGGTCAACCCCAGTATCAATATGTACCTCAAGGTCAACCCCAGTATCAGTACGTGCCTCAGGGTTATCAACCCCAAGGTCAGTACCCAACCCAAGGTTACCAACCACCTTCTGGTCAATCATATTATCAACCATACCCTCAACCCGGTTATGGTCCTCAATATCCTCAACCAGTTATGGGTCCATACCCCGGAACAAATTTAGTGTGGGATCCATCTCAATTCCAACAGGTTTTGCAACCGAATGCGCAATTGTCATCTCAAACTGGACCACCCTTGGTTTCTAGTTCATCCCAGCAACCTATCCAGTCTAATGTTCAAACTTCTGCACCTTCTGCATTTTCTCAATCTGGGCCTAGTATGCCTCGTACTCCGCCTCAAACATCTGCTGCAACTACTGCAACATTTGCTACATTTACCCCACCTTCTTCTGGACTATCAACAGCTCCGGTTTTTACTGTCCCTGTATCTACTCCTCAGACATCTTTACCTCAGTCTGGACCTATGGTCCACACTTTGGTTCAGATGCCTGTAGGAAGTACGGTTGTCACCACTCAACCTTAGTTTAATCAACAACCGTACCAAGGACAATACCAATACGGTCCTGCTATGCTGCAACCAACCTACCAGTATCAACCATACCCTGGGTATACATATCAACAACCTCAGCAACCCCAGTACTGTCTGGTTAATCCTGGTTTTCAAGGAGGACAGAATATCCCAAATGCGATTCTAATTCCTAGTTATCCTGGATATCCTCCTCCTGGGGCTAGTCTGCAGACCCAGAGTTTTAGGGACCCTAATCATTAGTTAACGTTTATCGCAACTTTAGAATTGCCTGACTTGATGCGCCTTACGAATGATCCAATTAACTATCTTCAGTATTGGCCGCCAATGCCGCATAAGTTGCCCAGTGATATTCCTAAGTTCGAAGGTAAGCTAGGAGAGGACCCGTCGAACCATGTGATGACTTATCACCTCTGGTGTGCGTATAATTCCATTTCAAATGATTCAGTTCGTTTACGACTTTTCCAACGTACTCTAATTGGTCTTGCTGCCAAGTGGTACATTGAGTTACCGCGAGCCACTTTTTATAACTTTAGTCAGTTAGCCACTTCTTTTTTAACTCATTTTCAGTTGTTGATTAGATATGACAATGGCACGGAATTATTAACTTCGTTAAAGCAGTCAACGTCCACTTACATTTCAGATCATATCCATGAATGGAGATGTCGACGACGTTTAGTGAAAGTTTTTATTCCGGATTAGATCTTAGCTGAATGGTTTATAAAATCTTTACTACCCAAGATCACTGAGGATGTAGCTAAGGCCGAAGTCGTTACTGAGGAGCAAGTAATTTCTCAAGCACAATACCTTGACTTAGTTTATACTCAGTCGGGTACGTTACACGAGAAAATCCCTGATCTACCCAAACAAAATCAAATCGCTACTGCTCCTTCAGGGTCTCATGCCGTTGATAGTATGATTAGTACGGTTAATACCAAAAGTAAGAAGAAGTCTTCCAACAATTCTTCTCCTATCATAACCTTCCCTGATTCCCCGAGAGGAGATTCTTCCACGGAACTTTCCACCGATATTCATGTTGTAGATTCATCTACAGCTAAATAAAAAACCGGTGGTAAGAAGAAAGGGAAGAAGAAGAATAAAAACAGATAAGAATTTGAAAGAGAAACCAGAAAAAGTGGAATCAACTGATGAAAAACGCAAACCTCGTTATCCGTGTCTCATTTGTGATGAAGAACATTTTACGAGAGACTACCCTCACCGTGCAGAGGTTGCAAAAATTGTCAAAGGTTCCCAAACTCCTGTTGTTTTGAAGGATCCTTTTCCAAATCAAGACAGTAAGATGATAGGTTCATCCCCCAGTGCCAATGAAGAACCCATATTGATGATGTCCGATGTTAGGATTGCGACTCGATCGCAAGATTATGGCAGTAAAATTCTTGTTGATGGTAAAGAAGTAGAATCTTCTCATTCGAATCCATCAACCTCAGCTCCCGATTCCGATCCACTACAGATCAAGAAACCTAATCCAGACTTAGTAATTAAGCCACCCAAAAAGGGTGTACTTCAAAAGTCTGCTTTCAATCCACATGCGAGAGCGGCTCAGAACTACAACATTGTTGAGGATTTAGCTGTTTCACCCTCAGCAATGTTGGCCTTGGAAGTGCTGCAATCATGTCGAGCACAACGAAAATTACTTTTGTCGGCTATCGGAGTTGTTGACGTTCAGGACCCGAGCCTTATATTCTTTTATCTAGAAAATAGTGCACCGCGCTTACCTCATCAGATGGTTTCCAGATTCCAGTGAGTAAAAAGAAGACATGTTCATAGGACTGTGATTGATGAGGGAGCTTCCACGTGTATTATGTCGATACAGTGTTGGAGATCGCTTGGTTCTCCTTCACTAAATCAATCCCCGACGATTCTAAAGGCCTTTGGTGGCCGTGGGTTTCATCCTTTTGGCATTATACAGGATCTACCTATAGGGGTTGAAGGTAAAACCATTAATCTAGATGTGGAGGTGGTTGATGCCCCTCTAGATTACAACCTTCTCTTGGGTTGTAGTTGGTCTTATGCTATGACAACTGTTGTTTCATCGGTCTTTCGGCTTATAAAGTTCCCTCATAATGGAAATATCGTAACCTTAGACCAGCTGTCTTACTTTTCATCCGACCCAGCCTCTACTGAGAGCAGTCAACGTGTTGGTAAAGCGACGATACCATATAAGGATGTTGGAGTAGGACTAGCTAAAGATTTCGGTTTACTGGGAACTTTTCCTTTTCCTCCTATCAATGCATCGTCTTCTACTGCAACTATTCATATGATTTCATCAGGTACCATTGTTAATAATGATCCTTGGATCATACCTTCTGAATCTGAGATCGACTCATTTGGTACTTCTATGCCTTTGAGTCAGTATGAATTTGCGTATCAGACCGTGTAGTCATTTTCTGACACAACATCAACCCAAATCGACTTAATGAATGTGGTCCATGAGGAATCACTTTCGACATCAAACTCAGATTCAATAACGTTTTCTGAACTTGTTCAAACTTATGAGCAAATTCGTGAAATCCTATGCGTCGATGAGTTACCATGGGAAGATCTTCATCACAGAGCTTCGTTTTTACCCGAGGGCGATCGTTTTGAAAATGATTTTTCATCAATTTTTATGATGAATATGTCAGGACATGCTCAGAATCCAATGAAACATCCTGATTCTGAGTTAAACTTGGGAAATATTTCTCAAACTATTCCCCTTGACATTTCGGTTAAGCCTAGAATTGTTGAAAACGTTCATATAGGTGCCTCCTGTGCAAAAGATGAAATTCAAACATATAAGGCCCTATTTCAAGAATTTCGCGATGTGTTTGCATGGTCATATGAGGAAATGTCAGGAATTGACCCCGCAATTGTAGTTCATGAAATCAAAACTTACCCAGATGCTAAACCTGTCCGACAACGTTTGCGACAAATTTCCATACATATGATGTACCATTGTGTTTTTCCCAAAGGAAATGCAAGGTTTTTGGGATTGAATGGATATTTCTGGTGCATATTTTCTATGTCTCATTTCCATCGTATAATACATCCGTCTACACATATTTTGGAAAACAACTTTATTTGTATCATAGAATGATCAATAACTTCATATCTGTTGTGAGCCATGAACGGAATTGTGCAAATTAATAGGAGTTTACCCAACTCAAATGTGTGATGAGGAAAATCTTAGGTCTTTAGTACTCTCTTATAACCCATATATTAAAATCATTGTTATTCTTAAATACTTAATCAACAATTATCTAGTTACCATAAATGTTCAAATATGACACAAAGGCTATTAATTGGACATCCACCACAAAGTGGTTAGAGTTCCCTTTTGGATTGCAATGCTACAAAACATTATTGTTGTATATTTCACACAACAAGTTATATTCTTCATTGGTGTCTCTGTAATAGGTCTCTAAGGTGGTCATTGGAGAAGTTATCTCATAAATATTACTAGTTATCAATGCTTTCCTCTAAAACATGAGATAGTTTTCTTACATATATGTGTAGATAGGGGATTATGCTCTATAGTTGAGGGAAAAATCTACTAGTAAGAAATATCTATTTTCTCAGGTTCTATCCTGTCCACCTTTCTTTGTAATTTGAAGGTCTTCTCTAGTTCTTCTTCCATCTATTTCTTCTATTGATCCCACTTAGCCCTGTGGGATTCTAGATGTCTCACTCATTTTCTCTAAGGATTTTGATATCCTAGTGATGCTATCCTACTAGTAGAATCCCCTATTCGTAAGATCCCATCATCTTTTTCCACTTATCATCATTGGAATTTTCCCACACATATTTGATGTTTGTTCAAAAAGATTCTCAATTTTCAGTTTTACTGATGTTTGAGTGTTTTGTATTGTAATTCATGTTTGTCTTCTTTTGCTTAGATAATTACCTCCTGAATAGAGGCTCTGTTTCTATGTACTTATCCTTGGAATGGTTCTCCTTCCCTAAGAGTCAATTCATTTTCACCAAGGAGACCTACGTCGTAGGAAATATTATCTAACCTCTCAAAATATTATCTTTCCCTTAGTTTCGATTCTAGGGTTTTAACATTTTGTTGCATCTCCTTGTCATTATTTTCCAATATCTTATATATTTTAACAGAAAATGCATGCATATGTGTAAATTGAAGTGTACCTACAATTTTATGATTCCTCTTGGCCTTTTGTAGTTTCCTTCGAGCTTGTGTACCAAATAATGGCTTGCTGATTTGTAACTTTGTGTTGCATCTCTATTCCTATCTCTATTGGGTTATCCTCTTCCCTTTATATACTCATTCTAATCACCCCCTTGTGCAACAAAACCTTCTTTCAAGTATTCCCCCATTGGTTCCTAGGTATTAGTAATGGTTTTAATCTCCTATTCCATCATTCCTACTTGTTCTTGCGTTTCATTGGATATCTTTATCTCTTCCTTGATTACCTATACTCGTTCTTACATGTCAGTAGTGATTAATATTTCCTCTTTCTCTACTAGTGTTGCTTCTTGTGTGTCAGTAGGGTTTTCCACTTCTTCTTCCTCTACCCGTATTGGTTCTTGTGTTTTAGTAGGTTTTATACCTTTTATTTCATCATCTTTACTAGTTCTTGTATTTCAATAAATACCTTTATTGCTTCTTCTTCCATATTCCCTTATACTTTCTCTATTGGTTCTTTTGTGTCATGAGGGATTTCTATTGCTTCTTTATTTTATTCCTCTAGTTGAGTTATAAAAGTCCATTCCAAGTCCTCCTTTTTACAATACCTTGTTCTCTCCTTTAGGGAATGACCATATGTGATGGCCTCTTAATCATGTGCTGGATTATTTTGGTTAGAAGAAGAATCCTAGTGATATTATGGCTACTACCATGGATGTCCTTAGCCTCCGCCTCCAATGACTATGAATTTATTTATGTATTGGGTGTTGCAATAGCTACCCTTGCTATGGATGTCTCAAATTTTGTAGAGTCTAGACGTATTGTATATGTTTCAGGTCTCATAATCATGGATGATTTTGGTGCTGAAACACCCTCCTTATCTCCTTCCACTCGTGGTGTGTCTAGTGCTTATGCTAGGGATGGCTTTGATTTTAATCTCCTCGCTAGGTCATTCCAGGCTCATCCTACCTCATAGAGTTCAAGCACTACCAAAAATTTGATGAGCATTGGAAATATTTTTTCATTAATGTTAAATATAGGGTGAGACTACATATGTCCAAGATAAAGAGTGCAAAATGAGGATTGTTGGAAATATTGTTTTTGGAATTTTGATGCCTATTTTCGATACCCTTTTTGAAGAAATTTTTAATCTAATTTCCTATAAAAATTTGAACATAAAAAGTATGGTTTGAAATATTATTCAAATAAATTTCCAATAGTATATGGAAATCCCTCTATCTCCATGGGAATGAGTAGATAAGAAAGATTTGGGCAAGATGACCCAACCAAAATACAATCAGGTTAACCCAAACAATTTTATAAGCTAGCCCCATAAGTGAATGTAGAAACACTATAAATAAAGGATAGATGAGTTTATTTGAATTACATCCAAGCAATAATATATCTAGGATTCACAAGAGGAGCTAGGGAATATCTGTTGGGTGATTGATGGAGTTTAAAGTTGGAAGAAAAAATGTGATTAATGGGGTAAATGAGCTATCTTGGAATGTTTTATATAATTTTTCTTCTAGGATGTTTTAGACCCTGAAATTTGGAGCATATAGATAAAATGTCATCATGAACCTGTGGATGAAATATTATACTGTGGTTCATTATATTTTTTAGAGATATGCTTTGAGGAATTTAAGCTTCTTGAATGCTCCTAAAATCTACTTTAACCATGTCATCTTGCCATTTTCACTATAAATTTTCTTATTGGATGTTTAATACTATAAAACTTGGAGGATACAGATGGAATATATTAATGTATCAGTGGTTGAAATTTCATACCTTAGTTCACTATAATGTTAGAAATATGGTCTAAGGAAGTTAGGTTTTTTGAATGGTCCTGAAATAAGCTTCAAATAGGCCATCTTGGACAATTTTCTATAACTTTCCCATGGGATGTTTCAAACAATTAAACTTGTAGGATATAGATAGAAAATCTTCATAAAACCTTGGTTAAAATTTGAAACATTTTTTTGATATAATTTCAAAGATATTCTCTGAGGAAGCTAGTCTTCCTAAATTCTCCTAAAATCTTCTTCAAATAGGTCAGCTTGGTATTTGATCTATAGCTTTCTTTTTGTAATGTTGCAGAGTGTGAAATATGGAGGAGACATAAAGGTAAATGTGCTAGATATTTTAGGCCTTGTTTCAATATAATTGTGAATATATCATCTAAGAAGTTAGTCTTCTTGAATGCTCTTGCAACATGCTTTAAATAGGCCATATTGGAATTTTTTCCATAAATTTCTTTTTGAGATGTTTCAAACAATGAAATATAGAGAAGAAAGAGAAGACATGTAAAGGTACACATGGTATGACTTTAAGACCTTGCTTTTGTATAATTTTAGACATATGATTTGAGGACAATAGTATTCTTGAATGCTCCTCCCATATGATTTAAGCAAGTCATCCTCAAAAGATATAAATACCTTTTTGAGATGTTTTCGATTATGAAATATAGAAGAGATGAGGAAAAAATGTCAAGGTACCTTTAGTAGGAATTTTAAACCTTTTTTTCTACACAATTTTTGAGATATGATTTGCAGAATTTAGTGTTCCTAAATACTCCCAAAACATTTTTCAAACATATGAGCTTAGAATTTCTGCAATAACCTTCTTTCTGAAGTGTTTCAAAATGTGAAATATGGAGGATACAGAGAAGAGATATCTAGGTATTCTTTGGCAAATTTTAGATCTAAATTTTCAAAATTTGATATGTTGAATATTGTGAAAGTTTTTTCTTGGGAAGAAGCCAAAAGAAAAAAGTTCACAGTGAAGTAGAATAGGTGAAGGAAGAAATAGCAAGGAGACTCAGTGAAGGTATACGTAAGTAACAACATTGGTGTAAGTATACTAAACAATCATACTTCGTGAAAGTAGAACCAACTAATGAAATAATAAAATAATATTAGATTACATCATAAAAGTTTAGAGAGAAAAAAGAAAAATCTATTTTTTCAACTCGTATTTTCAAATTATCTCCCCGATGGGTTTACTCAAATTTTGGGAAGAAACACTCATTGGATGCATAATTTGATTCCTAATCCAAGGAGTACCCATGTTTCATACTTTTGATAGACCCTGCTACACAGAAAATGAGAAATACATGAAATATGTGATTGCAATCACTCTTTTCCTGTATTTCTCATTTTCTTATGTAGGAGGGTCCATCGAAAGTATGCAACATGGATAATCCTTGGATGAGGTTTGCATCCAACAATTACTCCCACTTAAAATTTGACTAAGACCTTAGGGAGACAAGTTAAAAATATGAGTTGAAAAAGTAGTTTTATTGTTTTATTATTGTTTTATTATTTTTGCTTTTTTACTACAAAAATGGTGAATCATCCCCCATGATTGACATTGTCATCTTGAATCCTATCGGTTCTTATAAAGTTCATTTTGGTTGTATATTTTTCTTAGGAGGCCCATTTTAGACTTCAAATCCCCTAATGGGTTCCTATGAATAGTCTTAGAAGTGGGGATTGGTGTCTCCTATAGGTGCATATAAATATTACAATAGAGGGGATTGGAGTCTCTTGTAGGCTGGTTGACATGAAAAAACATAGGGGTTTGATGTCTCCTTTAGTTTGGTGCCTAAAAATTAGCAAAGGGTATGGATGACTATTGTAGCTTGATGCCTACAAAACAATAAAAGGAGATTAATTTCTCTTCTAGGTTGGTTCCTGCAAATTAGTAGAGGGGTTCAATGTCCCTTATAAGTTGGTTACTAAAAGGAAATAGAGAGGATTGTTGTCTCCTATAGGTTGGTGCCTAAGAATTGATGTAATAGTAGGTATCAATATACAAGATCATTCATATAAAGAATTTTTGTGGCTTTCTCCCATTAGGGTTTCCACATATATTTTGTGTTACTTTTTTAGTTTATGTGATTGGTGTTTTATAATATTTAAATGTTTAAATAAGTAAAAAAAATCATTATATTGATTCATTTTTCCCCTCTTAGTATAATTGTGAATCCATCAATTGGTATTAGAGTGAGTTCCTTCAGAAGAATTCTAACCATTGGAAGGTAAATTTTAGAGGGAAAAATTTCTAGTAAGGATAATTACTTTGCAAATATATACCCACCCTTTGATGGAACAAATTATGCATTTTGGAAGATAATGATATGGGCATATATGAGGTATCTTGGTGATAAAGTCTCACCTTTTATGGTAGATGCTTATAAACTTCCAACAATTTCTTTAATAGATAAAAATGAGAATTTTTTTTTGTAAATAATGTAAGAGTAATGAATTCATTTCTAAGTAGTTTGGTAGATTTAAAAATTATCAAGGTAATGCAGTGTGACTTGATTAATGAAATTTTGAACAAGATTCAAGGAATATATGAAGGTAAAGATGGCTAAGCTTCAAACACACAAAATTCAATTTGAAAGTTTAAAGATGAGTGAAGAATAACACATTGAATGTATTTTTCCTTTTGTAGATGAGGTTGTGAATACTCTTAGAGGAATTGGTCGAATGATTAACGAACTAGTAATTGTATATAAAGTGTTGAGATCTCATCCATTAAGATTTAATTCCAAGGCATGTACAATTAAAGAAATGAAATATGTAAAACTATGAATATGGATTAATTACACATAATCCTCACTACGTATGAGATGAGAACAAGAAAGGAGGAGTTAGCATTAAAGGAAGTAGCCTTCAAAGCATCAATGAAAACAAAACGACACAAGGACAATGATCATTCTAATTCTAAATTAGATGGAGACGAAGTTCAGTGGTAAGGAAGCTGAAAATAGGATATAGAAAATATAAATGTAAGATATCATTCAAATGTCTTTGGTAGAATAGGTCATTATGCTTCTAAATATCCATATGAAAAATTGGAAGATGGTGATGATGAAGAAGACTATAAAGATAGAAGAAAATTTCATAAATATAGAAATAGAGGAAAATTTCATGGAAATAGGAAAGGAATATATCTCAAGGAGAAAAGCCTCTATTCCAAGGAAGATGGCATCTCATTAGAGATGAGAGATCAATATGGATCCAATGAAGAATGAGAATAATTCCCATTAATGGCCATGAAGTCTCAATACATTAATTAGGAGACATGAGATTCAGATGAAGAAATTATTAAGGATTCAAAGAGAGAAGAAAATATCAAAGCCTATGATTATTCCAACGATGTATTAGATGTAGAATATGTGTGATATATTTCAAGAGAAATAAAAAAAGGAAAATGTATGATAATATTCCATCATAATTGCAGTATAGTAAGTCACCTTGTTGTTAGATGTACATGCAATTTTTGAAAAATAGTAATGATAAAGGAGAGCATGAAGATAAAATACAATCCTTTGAGTATAAATGGGAGGAATGTGGCTCATCAAAAGGTAGGAACTGATATGCATCTAATAATGAGAAAGAAAGAATCCTACTAATTTCCATGGAGGCTTAATACACTGATAAAGAGAACTTAGATTCAGAGGAAGACAATGTTGATGGAGATGTATATCTTAAGGGTGAACTTATCATGGCATTAGAGTAAATAGAAAGACTCATTAAAAATTAGAAAGATTTGTGGTAGAAACATAAGAAGTAAAAGAAATATTATCTTCTTTAATCAAGATTCTCTCTCCTTAAACTACATATATACAAGGCAATGAAGTGTGAAAACCCTTTTTGGTTTCCCACTCATGTAGATATTTTCATGCGTGATTGTAATAATTGTAATACTATAAAAATGACTAGAAAGATAGATAGAACATGGATGTATAGCTCTATGATGAAGCTGCTCAGGAATGGCTTAGGGAAGTAGCCAAGTTTTAAATGATTGAAAATCACTGTCACCCACATCCTTGTTGCATTGTAAAAGTAATTTACATTGTCGTATGGGTTCTTGAGGAAAAGGATTATTGGTGGAGGCTCTATGTTCTTCAAATTCCCATGTGTAGTGAATGATTAGTGTAAATTTCTCTTGAGCACTTAATCCTGAGTATCTGAATGTAGCTTAGGGGTGGTTAACTATAAGAAAGGATTTTAATTCATTTTACCTATTGTTGGGAGGAGGGTTCAAGTCCCTCTCTTAGTTTCCTCTCATCCAAGTATTACGATAAAAATTGTTTACCTGTAACTTTTGTATGTTTATGCAATATCAGTGATTATTGATGTTATTATGTGACAATGGGCATATCAACACTATTAATGAGGAACATATATTCTTGGGTGTTACAAGGTGATGGTTTCTGAATGGTTTTATGGTTGTGAGGGACCTGCAAATCCTTTTCATGTTTTTATGTTCTTGAATGGTGATGTTATTTATATATGCTTATGTTAATTGATGGTATAACTATTTGACTATGACTTTGTGTAGCTTTTCCATTATATGTAATGTGTGGATAATTGTTAAGCAATTTCATTTAATTATATGGCGTGCTTTAAATCCATGGGTTGTATGATATGATGATGATGGAGTCTCCATGTATAAAGACCAATGAGATCTACCATTAAAATATTGCCTATAACGTGTTAAAGGACCATGTGAGTCTATGTTACATGTGTGATGGTTGGAATTTTCTTTTTGGGCATAGTATAAAGTTGTGATACTATATTTTAACGGTTGGGTTGGATAATTATAACCATAGAAGTCCATAATAATTTGAATTTGGGCTCACATTGAGGAGGTGTGTATCCCGGTGGAATGATCATTGATAATATTCTGAGGAAGAATTGTAATAAATGAAGGTGTTGAGTTAACAGAGCACAGAACGAGGAAATCCCTAATAGCCACAATAAAATATTTATGTCATGCCATGATGGATAAGCTAGGAGATTTCTTATGGATGAAGGAACATATAGTAGAGGCTGTGAGAGGGGAAATTCATGTTTCCTATCACCATATTTTTTCATGCCATGGATGGTGTGAAAAGTAGATATTATGCATTGGAAATGTTGGTGCTATAGATAGAGGGCACGAGAGACATACCTCTCTATCTAAAAATGAGAAATCACTATTTAAAAAAAGGTTTGGGGACTTGGTGGGACCCAAAGCTGAAGCTAAAGTGGCACCTTCCAAGAATTCCATGTGATCAAGTGACATCACCTTGGCATTAACACGTCATTAGGAAAAGGTTGGAGTGGATGATGTGGAGCATAGTTGATGTCTCATCAAGAGTACTTATGACTACAAATTATGGTGACACTTGACATAGGAATGAAATGTGGTGATGATGTGATGAATCATGTGTGTAGGGATCACATCACCATAGACCACAGGACCGTGGAGTAAAACTACTAGTGTCATTTTGTAGTGCGGCTACAAAGATAATAGATCTTATGAAATAAATAGGAGGCACTTAACAAAGACTCCCTCAATTACTTTTAGAAAACATTGACAACATGTCATGGAGGTAAAACTTGTGTACACCAAAGTGGTGAAGCCACAAACTAATGGAAGGTGCCAGATCAGGAATGCCCCCATAATTAACACAAACATTGGTGTCACACCACAAAGGTTTGAAATAAAGCATAAATTTGAGGTAGAGAGTTAAGGAAATATGGTGCGTGATGTGGTGGGATTGCGTAGGCCATAAAGGATGTGGTGGGCCCACGTAGGCACTTCAGTTCCACATGGCATACCTCACTAATGTCACAAGGGTTAATGGCTTGTGCTTAAAATGAGTATAACTATCAATTGAGAGCTCATATTAAGGAAATGTTTATATCTTTGGAAATTTCTTGATAAGTTGAATGTGATGGCATATGCCAAGGTTAATTTTGTTAAGTTTATAAAAGGACTTGTTCGCTTGTTGGGGCCTAACCTTGGTTTAGAAGTCATTTAGCTGAACAAATCCCGCACTACCGGCCCTTTCGGGAATAATGCATGGAGGGCGGACTGAAGTCTCACCTGAGGTAGTATGAGAGGGTGCTGGAACCAGGTTTCCGGACCCTTGGGATCTCTGGATGTGGTTTGAAAGGTCGTGAAATGTTTTGTACTCCTGCACTACTCTGCACAAAGATCTGTCCTTCGCGTAGATCCATGCCAGTGGCTTCCCGAATATTATTATTTATATGGATTTATTATAGATGAGAATGAATTCGCAAGGTCTTTAAGAAAAAATTTAAAAATAATACCCAGTGTGCACTATCATAATTCTTAAAGATAGTCATAAACTCATAAAACCCATACATAAACCAGAATATAAACAGATCCAAAATATTTCAGAGCCAACACAATATTTTAGAATCAACTTATCTTTATTAATTTATTTGCTCAGTAAAACCAGATATGCCCGCACACTCAGCTGTAGGGGTCTACACACACATCTGCAGACTCTACCAGGCCTCTGCGCACACAGCTACAGAGCCTCTATCTATCTACCAACAACCTCGACCCGAACTTAGAGACATAGAGAGAATATTGCCTTCATAAACCCATAACATTAAGATCTTTCAAAAAGCTACCTTCTACCCTCAGAGCCTCACTCTATTTACACATTCCCATGGTCCGCAAACCATGGGTAGGCCAACTTACTTTTATTATTTTACATTATTTTCGAGGAGACAACCCTTTGAATCGACCTATTACATTTCATGCTCTGCGCACTTCGCAATTTTTTTTACAATATCATTACCCTAACTTATGGGCTTCAAGCCCCAAAACCGTTACGCGAGGCCTCCACTACCTAATAGAGAATGACCCCATAATTAACACAAACATTGGTGTCACACCACAATGGTTTGAAATAAAGCATAAATTTTAGGTAAAAAATTATGGAAATATGGTGAGATGATGTTGCAGGGTTGCGTAGGCCACAAAGGATGTGATGGGACCACGTAGGCACTTCAGTTCCACATGGCATATCTCATTGATGTGGCAAGGGTTAATGGCTTATTCTTAAAATGATAATAACTATCAATTCAGAGGTCATATTAAGGAAATGTTTATATCTCTGTAAATCTCTCAATAAGTTGAATGTGATGGCATATGTTAATGATAATTTTGTTAATTTTAGAGAAGGATGAGAAATTTTGTAACTCTGTGTCTATGATGGGATAATGGAGGTCGGTTTAATTGAAAATAACACCTACCATTCCACTGGGTTTATTCCAAAGGGGTCAGAGGGAAATTTACAAAGTGTTATCAGAGTATGGTTCAACAGTAGATTTGTATGGACTTGAATGTACATAGATTTGGACCTCTACTATGAAGTATAGTGATTTCTAGTGGTTTTTTGAAGTGTCCAATGCATGCTTCTTGTATCATTTTGATTATAAATTGCACGTTAACATGGAATATGGTGTTTCATATGCCTCAAAACCATATGCTTATGGTATATTTCGAAAGGATATTATGGACATGTTTTATTTTTATTATGGATTGTATAACTTGTATTTGTGTATGACAACACATATGAAGACATGGTGAAGGAGAAACAAAATGGTGTTGTACAATCTTAATAAATGTCACTCATGTCAAGAAGAAGAGTTAATGAGAAAGAGAACAAAGGAAGACTCCCCTGACTGTATGGATGCCCTTAGAAGCATAGGAGATGAGTTGTGAAGTTACATGGTTGATGAAAAAAGGATCATAGTGGCTCAACAAAAGAAAGAAAAAGTAAGATCCTTCACATTGTAGAGTATGTCATTCTTGTAAAGGTAGAGCCAACATGATCTAAGTGCTAGCCACCTAGGAAACTATAAAGGAAGAAAAAGCCCATGAGAACTTGGAAAGTATGAAATCATGTTTGACAGTGTAGAAGGTCGTAGATGTAGGAAGAGGCATAGGCATACAAGAAAGGATAGAGTGACAAGTGGAACTCCACTAATTATCCCATAAAGGAGGCTAAGTAGTCAACTGCAGTTGTCTAGTGCTACCACTAAAAGATTTTACCAACAAAAAAGGAAAGGAAAGGAGTTCATGCTCAAATAATTCAAGAAGGAAAAACATATTTTATTTGATGGAGAGGTGAAGAAGGGAGAAGATGAAGAGGCATGGTTGTTAGGGATGAAGCAGTATTTCAGGGTACATGATTACTCTCAGAACATGAAGGTGTGAGTATTTATCTTTACCCTAAAGGGAAAGGCTGATATATAATAGGAATATTTGAGGAATGTAAAGGACATCATAGTTAAGGATATTTCCTATAGAATATTTGTAAGTTACTTAAGGAAGATGTACATATTTGAAGGATATTATGATAGTAAGGCTAACGAATTCTATGAGCACAAAATTAGGTCGCTATCAATTGACGAATATAAAACCAATTTTTTTGAAGTTGTTGAGTTATGTGCTTTACCTTAAGGATGATAAAACATTTTTTAGAGATATCTCAGTTGAATGAACCAACAATTTAGAGACAAAATAGAATTCAATGAGCTTAAAAGATTGGAGGATGTAATATGTAAATTGCAGTATTGGTATAAACAATGAAATCACAAACCTAAGTTCAAAATTGACTAGAAAATGAAGGTAAAACCTAGTTTTAAATGGAAAGGATCAAAATATATAAGAGGAAAAGTGAAAATTTCAACTTTTAATAAGGATAGGTATCAATAGAACAATAATATTGCTAATAAAGACCAATTCACCAAGCTTGTTGGATTCAAAGAAAACCAGTTCATAAGAGGACCTATGCAGTGTCACACGTGTGGAGAGAACCATCAGTAAAGAGACTGCCTTCAATAATCAAGGACTCCTCCAAGAGCATATAATGTGAAAGGGCTAGAGACCATGAAAAATGTGGCTGAGAGTGTGTCACGGATATATGCTGCATTGGACAATAGGTAGGCTAATCACCAAGCATCTGCGATCAAAATGGAAGAAATGATTCATAGCCAACCAATTTCAATTCTACTAGACCTAAGTTCTAATTTTAGTTACGTTAACCCCAACATTGCAGAGAGGCATACATTATACAACCCCAATAATGATACGTCGTGGCTAATCCAATTGGCCATTAGGACTAGGGAACATATTGAACAAGTGTTGAATACATGCCCAGTCATGACAGGTGGCACATCCACAATTGTAGAACTAAACATATTACCACTGCATTCATACAACATATTACGCAGAATGGATTGACTAAAATACCATAGAACCAAAGTTGATTTCTTTAGAAAATCAATTGAATGTCTCAATGACAAAGGGGAAACAATGATGCTACAAGGAAAAATGAAGTTGGTGATAGTTTGGAAAATCACCATGCTGCAATTAAAGAGCTACCATAGGATGGAGTGTAGGCTACCCATTATCCAAGTGACCAACGAGTCAGAGGTGGAAAGGTGTAAAATTGAAGAGCACTCAGTAATAAAGTAGTTTCACAGTGTTTTCCCTGATGAGATCCTAAGATTGCCGCTATGGAGGGAAATTGGTTTCTCTATTGAAATATTTTTGGGACCAATGCCAACATCAAAATCTCCATACTAAATGAGTACACTAGACATGATAGAGATAAAATTGTAGTTAAAAGAAATGCGGGACAAAGGATACATCAGACCGAGTGTGTCACCCTAGGAAGCACCTATATTATTTGTGCAGGAGAAGGATGAAACATTGAGGTTATGTACTGATTATAGATAGCCAAATAGAGCGAAAATAAAAAAATCATATATCAGTTACCAAGGATTGATGATTTGTTTGACTAGCCGAGGGAAGTCATAGTCTTCTCAAAGATTCATTTCAGGTCTAGGTACCATAAGGTATGCATCAAAGATGAAAATATTCATAAAACAACATTTATAAGTAGGTATGGGCACTATAAATTTGTAGATGCACCATTTGGGCTCATAAACACCTCAGCAAAATTTATGTGTTTGATGAACAATGTTTTAAGTCCATACTTGGACAAGTTCATGTTGGTCTTCATGGATGATATATTGGTTTATTCCAAAACCAAGGAGGAGCGTGAGAACCAATTAGCAAAAATATTGCAATTAACAACAGAGCACAAGCATAAAAAAAAAATTCAACTCATAATGTATTTGAACTTACCAACATTAAAACAAAATCATAAAAATTAACTTAGGTTCATAGGACATTTTCTTTCATTAACCAATTTAATTAACAAGGTTGAATGTGCATAATTACTTTTCAAATAAATGCCAAGCTTTTATTTGTAGCAAATACGGAATATTTCTTGGTGATTTAATTATTGATAACCAAATTAAAATTCAAGGCCGCATTTAAAATAATCATGCCTATATGCATAAATATGAATAATTCTACTAGTTATTTCTTGATATTACACTCTAGTATGAAGAAGATGTGGTAAAAATATTTCACTCCGAGTCTCAACAATATAATAAACTATTTTGATATCATAGAATGTAACATAAATCTATGTCAGAAATATGAAGTAATTAAGAATAAAAAAATCTTATATTTTCAATTTTGGTTGTGAGGAACAACATTTTAAAAATATTTCAGTACACCAATTAAAAACTGTTTGTATATTCATGTTAACTAATTTATTTTGATATCAACTTC
>APFE030589046.1:38765-117835 GCA_000404065.3 Pinus taeda
AAGATAATAACCTTATCTATTCCATTCTTACTAAGTTGGGACTAGCCTACTCTGTGTTTGTTTCCACCTTCCATTCTATAAGAGAAGCCTTCATTTCTCAAGGAAAAACCTACAAACCACCTTCCTTTGATTCTTTTTGTGATTCTTTAATAAGAGAACAAGAAAAACTCTTACACCTTGGTCTTCTTAATGTTGGAAACTCTTCTAATAAAGCGTTAACCGCCGAGCATCAACCAAATTTAAAGAATCCTAAGAAGTCATATCCTAAAAGGAATGGTCCTAAACCAAACAAGGGTCCTAAGCAATTTCAGCCTCAAAATGAAAAATCATTTCACTAGAATGATAAGGCAAATAAAAACAAAGCGAGGAAGACTGATAGACATTGCCACCTTTATAATCGAGATGGCCACTTAGAATCTAAATGCTTTAAGAATATGGAAGCCTTGGAAGCAACAATGAAGAAGCATATCATCCATTTGGAACACTCTTCAAATTCATCTTCGGGAATGGCACTTTCTGCATGTGGTTGTCAAGCATCTCTGTCTGGCTATGCACTAAATGTATCTTCTTCCTCTCATTCTCATGAGTGGCTCATTGATTCTGGATCTTCTTATCACACGGCCAAAAACAAAGCCATTTTATCTTCTTTAAATGATTGTAACACCAAAAATATATATGTTGGTGATGATAGATCTCTTAGTATTGTAGGGACTGGAACTATTCATATAGACAATGGTCAATTTAATGATGTATTATGTGTTCCAACCTTATCCTGCAACCTTCTATCTGTATATCAGATAACTCATTCAGGTGAAGGTAAAATCGTTGAATTTTCACAAACGATGTTGTAATTAAGGACGTAAAGAATCCTAGATAGATTTTAGCTACTGGCATTGCTGATGATTCCACAAGGTTGTATAAGTTTCACACCTTTGGGTCATCAAATCTTCCCTCAGTATTTGTTGCTCATAATGATGAAGTGAGCAAACTTTGGCATGAGCGATTTGGTCACTTAAACTATCGCTCCCTTCAGCATCTATGTAAAGAAATATGGTGACAGGTCTTCCAATGGTATCTTGCAGAGATGGTGTTTGTTCTGGATGTGTACTTGGAAAACATCATTGAGACAGTTTTGAAAAATGTGCCTCTTGGCACGCCTCAGCCCCTTTACAGCTTGTGCATAGTGATTTATGTGGTCCACTTCCAGTTGTTTCCTTCTCTGGCTACAAGTATTTCTTAACTTTCATTGATGATTTCTCCAGACGCACTTGGGTATACTTCTTAAAACTCAAGAGTGAAGTATTTAACAAATTCTTGGCCTTTAAGGCCTTTGTTGAAAAACAATCTGGACATCAAATTCTTAAGCTAAGATCAGATAATGGCGGAGAATATGTTAAAAATGACTTCATCAACTTTTGCACTGAGCATGGAATCCAAATGCAACATACTGTTCCATATACTCCACAACAAAATGGTGTAGCTGAAAGGAAGAATCACACCTTAAAGGAAATGGCTAATTGTATGCTTCAATCTAAAGAACTTAGTCTTAACTATTGGGAAGAAGCAATTCCCTGTGCAAATTACATACTAAATCGCACTCCTACTAAGGCTTTAAAGAATATCACTCCAGAAGAAGCATGGAGCTCTATTAAACCAGATGTGAGTCACTTTCGTGTTTTTGGAAGTGAAGCATGGGCCCATATTCCAAATGAGAAACGTAAAGCTTTAGAACCTAAGAGTGAAAAATGTATCTTTGTTGGATACTCTGAAGATGTCAAAGGATATAGAATTATTCCATTTAAGTCCAAAAATGTTATCATTAGAAGAGATGTAAAGTTTGATGAAAATAAATCGCCCTACGAGCCTAGTTCGGTGCATGTGCCACCTCTCTCTATCTCTTTTACTTTTGAACATATTTCTTCTTCAGATGATGAAAGTGAGGATGACAATCCTCCCCCACCTTCTCAGGAGCCTCCTTCAGCTCCTTCACTTCCAAAATGGGTCCAAGCTACCTCGGAATGCAGCAGGTGATCTTGCCGGTGATCCTACACATCACCGCCATACACGTTCTCACTTAGAAAGATCCTCTTCTTTACTGGCTCAAGTCTCAGCAAATTATGATCCTGACACCTTTGTAGAAGCTTCAGGCCATCCAGATTGGGACGCAGCTATGAATGAAGAATATCATCCATTATTGGCAAACGATACATGGCATCTTGTTCCTCTACCAAAGGGATGAAAACTTGTTAGATGCAAATGAGTTTACAGAACCAAGTATGGACCAGATGGGAAAATTGATAAAAATAAAGCTTGTCTTGTTTCTAAGGGCTTTTCACAAGTTGAAGGCATTGACTATACTGAAGCCTTCTCCCTTGTTGCGAAGATGAACTCTGTCTGCCTTGTTCTTTCCCTTGCTGCCTCTTTCAAATGGGAAGTCCATCAGATGGATGTTAAATCCACCTTCTTGCATGGGGAATTGTATGAAGAAATCTATATGGAACAACCTATTGGGTTTATACAAACAGACTCCAGCCTTGTATGTCAGCTTAAGAAATCCCTTTCTGGTCTCAAGCAAGCTCCTCGGACTTGGTATGCCAAAATGGATAGCTTTCTTTTAGAATCTGGCTTTTCTAGGTGTCATTCTGATGATATTGTCTACACCAAGAAAGTGGGCAAGTCTCTTATCATTCTTGTTCTTTATGTTGATGACCTTATCCTCACTCGTAGTGATCCCAACCTTATCAACCATGTGAAGTCCAGCCTTAAAAAGAAGTTTGAAATGACAGACTTAGGACACTTACATTATCTTCTCGGTCTTCAAGTCTTGCAATCCAAGGAAGGTATTTCCCTCTTCCAATCCTAGTATGCCTGTGATCTTTTACGCCATTTTCACATGGAGATTGTAAGCCAAATCCTTCTCCCTTTCAGTTTGATGTCAAACTTTCAGTCACTTGTACTTCCCCAGAAGTTGATGCTACCTTATACCGTCAACTTGTAGGAAAACTTTTGTATCTAACCCATACATGTCCTGATCTTTCCTTTGTTGTTGGCCTTGTTGCTCGATTTATGCAAACTCCACATGAAATTCATTGGAAAGCAGCTGAAAGAATACTTCGTTCTCTTCGAGGTACAATTCAGTTTGGAATTCATTACAGTGCCAAAGCATCTCCTCTATTAGTTGGTTTCACTGATTTTGATTGGGCTGGTGACCCTGGTGATCAGAAGTCTACTACCGGTTATGTGTTCACTCTTGGTTTAGGACCTATTACATGGGCTTGCAAGAAACAAGGTGCCATTTCTCTTTCTTCAGCAGAAGCAAAATATCGTGGTGTCATAGAAGCTAGTAAGGAAGCCTTGTGGCTTCGTCAGATCCTATCAGAGTTTGGCTTTCAGTAGCAGCATCCGACTACACTTTGGTGTGATAATCAAAGTGACATTCAACTATGCAAAGATCTAGTCCAGCATCAGTGTAGAAAACACATTGAACTACACATGCACTTCATCAGAAAGCTCATTCACGACCATGTTCTTGAAGTGCAATATTATTCAACAGATGATCAAGTTGCAGACATATTTACAAAGGCTTTCACAGAGGTGAAGTTTACTAAATTTCGATTTATGGTTGGAGTTCAGGAAGTTGTCACTAAGGGGGGATAGGCTCTAGAGCCTCCATACTTCTCCTATTGTGTCATATTCATAAATCCTTCAATCCTATCCCAAGTTGTTCTTAAGGGGGGATGTTAGGATATTCCAACACATAGGAATAGTTAAGTATAACTTGGTCTAGTATAGAGTTAGGTAAGGTGTGTTTCTTTACTATGTACTTTTGTAAATTACAATCCAATGGTCATGATATGTAGTGATCTGATGGTTCATTCTCTCCTCGGTATTACCGACACTTGATCCGTGGCTTAACACCCGATTGGTCCATGATCTCTATTTAAAGAGCATGGAGGGTAGTTTGTAGGTTAACTGTTCATGAGAGAAGCTTATGTAAATTTTCATTCTTTTATTAATAAATTTCCTGAACTGGCCGCGTTGGATTAGGCCGTGGACTGTTTCCCTCTTTGAGGGTTTTAACCACGTCAAAAATACTGGTGTATTGATCTGTGATTTGTTCGTGAGCAGTGTTCTTTTGGTGTTCTGTCTGAGGAACTTACCCTGTAAATTCCTACAGATAATTATAACCATAGAAATCTATAATAATTTGAATTTGGGCTTACATTGAGGAGGCGTGTATCCTTGTGGAATGATAATTGATAATATTCTAAGGAAGAATTGTGATAAATGAAGGTGTTGAGTTAACAGAGCACAAAACGAGGAAATCCCTAATAGCCACAATAAAATATTTATGTCATGCCATGATGGATAAGCTAGGAGATTTCTTATAGACGAAGAAACATTTAGTAGAGGCTGTGAGAGGGGAAACTTATGTCTCCTATCACCAATATTTTTTCATGCCATTGATGGTGTGACGAGTAGATATTATGCATTGGAAATGTTGGTGCTATAGATAGAGGGCACGAGAGACATACCTCTCTATCTAAAAATGAGAAATCACTATTTTAAAAAAGGTTTGGGAACTTGGTGCGACCCAAAACCGAAGCTAAAGTGGCACCTTCCAAGAATTCCATGTGATCAAGTGACATCACCTTGGCATTAACATGTCATTAGGAAAAGGTTGGAGTGGATGATGTGGAGCATAGTTGATGTCTCATCAAGAGTACTTATGGCTACAGATTATGGTGACACTTGACATAGGATTGAAATTTGGTGATGATGTGGTGAATCATGTGTGTAGGGATCACATCACCATAGACCACAGGACCGTGGAGTAAAACTACTATTGTCATTTTGTAGTGCGGCTACAGAGATAATAGATCTTATGAAATAAGTAGGAGGCACTTAACAAAGACTCCCTCCATTACTTTTAGAAAGCATTCACAACATGTCATGGAGGTAAAACTTGTGTACACCAAAGTGGTAAAGCCACAAACAGATGGAAGGTGCCAGATCGGGAATGCCCCCATAATTAACACAAACATTGGTGTCACACCACAAAGGTTTGAAATAAAGCATAAATTTGAGGTAAAGAGTTAAGGAAATATGGTGCGGTGATGTGGTGGGATTGCATAGGCCATAAAGGATGTGGTGGGCCCACGTAGGCACTTCAATTCCACATGGCATACCTCACTGATGTTGCAAGGGTTAATGGCTTGTGCTTAAAATGAGCATAATTATGAATTGAGAGGTCATATTAAGGAAATGTTTATATCTTTGGAAATTTCTTGATAAGTTGAATGTGATGGCATATGCCAAGGTTAATTTTGTTAAGTTTATAAAAGGATTTGTTGGCTTGTTGGGGATTGACCCTGGTTCAGAAGCCATTTAGTTGAACAAATCCGGCACTACCGGCCCTCTCGGCAACAATGCATGGACGACAGACTGAAGTCTCACCCGAGGTAGTATGAGAGGGTGCTGAAACCAAGTTTTCGCACCCTCGGGATGTCTAGATGTGGTCTGAAAGGTTGCAAACTGTTTTGTACTCCTACACTACTCTGCACAGAGATCTGTCCTTCGCGTAGATCCATGCCAGTCGCTTCCCAAATATTATTATTTATATGGATTTATTATAGATGAGAATGAGTTCGTAAGGTCTTTAAGAAAACATTTAACAATAATACCCAATGTGCACTATCATAATTCTTAAATATAGTCATAAACTCATAAAACTCATACATATACCGGAATATAATCAGATCCAAAATATTTCAGAGCCAACACAATATTTCATAATCAACTTATCTTTATTAATTTCTTTGCTCAGTACAACCAGATCTGCCCCACATACTCAGCTGTAGGGGTCTACGATCACATCTGTAGACTCTACCAGGCCTCTACGCACGTAGCTACAGAGCCTCTATTTTTCTACCAACACCCTCGACTCAGACTTAGAGACGTAGAGAGAATATTGCCTTAATAAACCCATAACATTAAGATCTTTCAAAAATCTACCTTCTACCCTCAGAGCCTCACTCTATTTACACATTCCCATGGTACGTGAACCATGGGTAGGCCGACTTACTTTTATTATTTTACATTATTTTCCAACGGACAACCCTTTGAATTGACCTATTACATTTCATGCTCCGCGCACTTCACAAAACTTTTTACAGTATCATTACCCTAACTTATGGGCTTCAAGCCCCAAAATTGTTACGCGAGGCCTCCACTACCCAATAGGGAATGACCCCATAATTAACACAAACAGTGGTGTCACACCACAATGGTTTGAAATAAAGCATAAATTTGAGGTAAAGAATTATGGAAATATGGTGAGATTATGTTGCAGGATTGCGTAGGCCACAAAGGATGTGATGGGACCACATAGGCACTTCAGTTCCATGTGGCATATCTCACTGATGTGGCAAGGGTTAGTGATTTATGCTTAAAATGAGAATAACTATCAATTTAGAGGTCATATTAAGGAAATGTTTATATCTCTGTAAATCTCTCAATAAGTTGAATGTGATGACATATGCAAAGGATAATTTTGTTAAATTTAGAGAAGGATGAGAAATTTTGTAACTCCATGTCTATGATGGGACAATGGAGGTCAGTTTATTTGAAAATAACACCTACCATTCCACTGGGATTATTCCAAGGGGGTTAGAGGGAAATTTACAAAGTGTTATTAGAGTATGGTTCAACATTAGACTTGTATGGACTTGAATGTACATAGATTTGGACCTCTACTATGAAGTATAGTGATTTCTAGTGGTTTTTTGTAGTGTCCAAAGCATGATTATTGTATCATTTTTATTATAAACTGCACGTTAACATGGAATATGGTGTTTAATATGCCTCACAACCATATGCTTATGGTAGATTTCGAAAGAATATTATGGACATGTTTTATTTTTAGTATGGATTGTCTAACTTGTATTTGTGTATGACAACACATATGAAGACATGATGAAGGAGAAACAAAATGGTGTTGTACAATATTAGTAAATGTCACTCATGTTAAGAAGAAGAGTTAATGGGAAAGAGAACAAAGGAAGACTCCCCTGACTGTATGGATGCCCTTAGAAGCATAGGAGATGAGTTGTGAAGTTACATGGTTGATGAAAAAAGGATCATAGTGGCTCAACAAAAGAAAGAAAAAGTAAGCTCCTTCACATTGTGGAGTATGTCATACTTGTAAAGGTAGAGGCAACATGATCTAAGTGCTACCCACCTAGGAAACTATAAAGGAAGAAAAAGCCCATGAGAACTTGGAAAGTATGAATTCATGTTTGATTGTGTAGAAGGTCGTAGATGTAGGAAGAGGCATAGGCATGCAAGAAAGGATAGAGTGAGAAGTGGAACTCTACTAATTATCCCATAAAGGAGGCAAAGTAGTCAAGTGCAGTTGTCTAGTGCTACCACTAAAAGATTTAACCAACAAAAAAGGAAAGGAAAGGAGTTCATGCTCAAAGAATTCAAGAAGGAAAAACATATTTTATTCGATGGAGAGGTGAAGAAGGGAGAAGATGAAGAGGCATGGTTGTTAGGGATGAAGCAGTATTTCAGGGTACATGATTACTCTCAGAACGTGAAGGCATGAGTATTTATCTTTACCCTAAAGGGAAAGGTTGATATATAATAGGAATATTTAAGGAATGTAAAGGACATCATAGTTAAAGATATTTCCTATAGAATATTTGTAAGTTACTTAAGGAAGAAGTACCTATTTGAAGGATATTATGATAGTAAGGCTAACGAATTCTATGAGCACAAAATTAGGTCGCTATCAATTGACGAATATAAAACCAATTTTTTTGAAGTTGTTGAGTTATGCGCTTTACGTTAAGGATGATAAAACATTTTTTAGAGATATCTCAATGGAATGACTCAAGAATTTAGAGACAAAATAGAACTAACCGAGCTTAAAACATTGGAGGATGTAATATGTAAATTTCAGTATTGGTATAAACAATGAAATCACAAACATAAGTTCAAAATTGACTAGAAAATGAAGGTAAAACCTAGTTTTAAATGGAAAGGATCAAAATATATAAGAGGAAAAGTGAAATTTTCAGCTTTTAATAAGGATAGGTATTAATAGAACAATAACATTGCTAATAAATACCAATTCACCAAGCTTGTTGGATTCAAAGAAAACCAGTTCATAGGAGGACCTATGCAGTGTCAGAAGTGTGGAGAGAACCATCAGTAAAGAGACTGCCTTCAATAATCAAGGACTCCTCCAAGAGTATATAATGTGAAAGGGCTAGAGACCATGAAAAATGTGGCTCAGAGTGTGTCACGGATATATGCTCCATTGGACAATAGGTAGGCTAATCACCAAGCATCTGCGATCAAAATGGAAGCAATGATTCATAGCCAACCAATTTCAATTCTAATAGACCTAAGTTCTAATTTTATCTACGTTGACCCCAACATTTCAGAGAGGCATACATTGTACAACCCCAATAATGATATGTCATGGCTAATCCAATTGGCCATTAGGACTAGGGAACATGTTGAACAAGTATTGAATTCATGCTGAGTCGTGATAGGTGGCACATCCATAACTGTAGAACTAAACATATTACCACTGCATTCATACAACATATTACGCATAATTGATTGACTAAAATACCATAGAACCAAAGTTTATTTCTTTAGAAAATCAATTGAGTGTCTCAATGACAAAGGGGAAACAGTGATGCTACAAGGAAAAATGAAGTTGGTGATAGTTTGGAAAATCACCATGCTGCAATTAAAGAGCTGCCATAGAATGGAGTGTAGGCTACCCTATTATCCAAGTGACCAACAAGTCAGAGGTGGAAAGGAGTAAAATTGAAGAGCACTCAGTAATAAAGCAATTTCATAGTGTTTTCCCTGACGAGATCCTAAGATTGTCGCTAAGGAGGGAAATTGGTTTCTCTATTGAAATATTTTTGGGATCAATGCCAACATCAAAATCTCCATACTAAATGAGTACACTAGACATGATAGAGATAAAATTGTAGTTAAAAGAAATGTGGGACAAAGGATACATCAAACCCAGTGTGTCACCCTAGGAAGCACCTATATTATTTGTGAAGGAGAACGATGAAACATTGAGGTTATGTACTGATTATAGATAGCCAAATAGAGCCAAAATAAACAATCATATATCATTTACCAAGGATTGATGATTTGTTTGACTAGCTGAGGGAAGTCGTAGTCTTCTCCAAGATTCATTTGAGGTCTAGGTACCATAAGGTATGCATCAAAGATGAAGATATTCATAAAACAACATTTAGAAGTAGGTATGGGCACTAAAAATTTGTAGCTGCACCATTTGGGCTTGTAAACACCTCAACAAAATTTATGTGTTTGATGAACAATGTTTTAAGTCCATACTTGGACAAGTTCATGTTGGTCTTCATGGATGATATATTGGTTTATTCCAAAACCAAGGAGGAGCATGAGGACCCATTAGCAACAATATTGCAAGCAAGCATAAAAAAAAATCAACTCATAATGTATTTGAACTTACCAACATTAAAACAAGATCATAAAAATTAACTTAGGTTCATACGACATTTGCTTTCATTAACCAATTTAATTAACAAGGTTGAATGTGCATAATTACTTTTCAAATAAATGCCAATCTTTTATTTGTAGCAAATACTGAATATTTCTTGGAGATCTAATTATTGATAATTAAATTAAAATTCAAGGCGGCATTTAAAATAATCATGCCTATATGGATAAATATGAATAATTCTACTAGTTCTTTCTTGATATTACACTCTAGTATGAAGAAGATGTGGTAAAAATATTTCACTCCGAGGCTCAACAATATAATAAACTATTTTGATATCATAGAAAGTAACATAAATCGATGCTAGAAATATAAAGTAATTAAGAATAAAAAAATCTTATATTTTCAATTTTTGTTGTGAGAAACAACTTTTTAAAAATATTGCAGTACACCAATTAAAAACTATTTGTATATTCATGTTAACTAATTTATTTTGATATCAACTTCATATAAAAAATTATATATTTTAATGTTATGCATAATAAAATGAAAATAAAAATTTTTGTTCATTCTTAATAAAAGTATAAGAGGAAGAGTGTATCATCAATACTATATAAAATAATATATGGAATTTTAAAATTAAACTATTCAAGTGACTTATTAGATAAAATATTCCATATGCCTGTAAATGATATAAATATATTTGAAAATATATTAATAATAAAAACATTTGATTTTGAAAATGTGGTTCACAAATAAAATATTGTAATGATTAATTTTAGAGAAGAAAAAAACTATTTAAAAAAAATTAATGGTTAAAATATTTCAAATATTTCAAATATTCTCATTATTCTACAATTTGATCATTTTCCATGTATATTTTTTTTTGGCTATTTTTGTTGAAAATCTAACCAATATCAGTTAGAATTGCAAATGTAAATTGTATAGTTACTCAATTCAAGGGGTTAAATCCATTTCTACATTCAAAATGCAATTTAAACAATGAAAAATTTATATATAATCTATGTAGTTTATTTTAGCCACTAATATATTAAATCCCAAGAAAAATGAAATTTCTTGAGGTGCAAATCTTTTTTCACTTTCTAATTATAAAAAAAAAATTCACTGTGAAAAATTATACAAACTTAGCCACATTTAATATAAATCGATAATAAATCTATAATAACTATAAAAATAAAATCACAACTTAAGTTATATATTTAATTATAAAAATTACCCTTCATTTATATCCAGGTTTAAATTTACACATTATTTTTTTTATTTTTCCTCTTTCCTCACAATTAATATTTTCATCAATTTTAAAACATTTTAAAACTCATGATCAAAACAGTAGCAATGCGAATAAAAACATTTAATTATAATACCTATATAATTATAATTATAATTTACTGCATCACTATCAAACAAATTACTTTAAAATTTCTATTAACACCCCTATTAACAACATCACCATCAAACTTTCTTCAAATTACTTTAACATTTTTATTATATATACATATATCCTCTTGATCATATCAACTACGGTTATAAGTTCCGATTGGGATTTAATCAACCACTTACAACATAAAAGCTTCTGGAATTCAAGTTTTGAAGTGCATATTGTTCTCTCAGGGCAATCTGGATTTCCCCACAACCATTTTTATTTAAATAATATAGTTTCATAAACATGATTTTTATTTAAATAATATAGTTTCATAAACATGATTTTTATTTGATATTAACTTAAAAGAGTAAGATCAAAATGAATATTTCAAGTAAACATTTTTTTCCATTTTCCACGAAGTAGAACCACAAGGGTGGGGACACTGTGAAGCAATATACTTGACAACACTGCGATCGAAATACCAATCATCAACGAAGTAAAACCATAAGGGTGGGGACCGTCTGAAGCAATATACTTAACAACACTGCGATCGAAATACCAATCACCAACCGCTTCTGCAATGGTCTGTTATAAAATAAAAACGTAAAGGGGTTTAAATGGTTTAGAGATTGTGAGAGTGTTTAATATTTTTTCCAATGATAGAAATGGATCTATTAAAAAATAATTTTTGCCTTAAATTTGATAGATGTAATTTAAATTTTTTTAAAATTTTGACTAAAAATTTTTAAAACATACCAAAATTTTTATTATTTTTTAATTACTTTTATGACTAAATTGTATCCTATTTAGACTCCCTAAATAAATATATTTGTACATCAACTTGAATTTTGAAAGTTTGAACATAACTTATTTAGAATATTATGCGGAAAAAGACAAATCATGACGTACCTTCGAATTCAATTTTGGAGAATTCGGTGAGTGCCACAGAGCTTGTACGTTTGTTTGACAGTGTGAATAACCTGAATCGATAAACAGCCCTCTGTCTCATGAGTCAAACACAGTGTTAATTCATTGATCGTCTTGTCCGCGTATCCTGTGATTGGTAACAGTATGTTATTGGCCTGAACATAACATTAATTAATCCTGGGATGGATAATAATATTGAAAATATATGAATATTTTTTCACAAAGTTGGGTTTTGTTAGGTCCTTATACTATTACGGTAATATTTTATTTTTATTAATGGGAACCTTTTATTGTATTATTGTGTATATATAGTCTTATGTTGTTATTATTATGTCCCATAAAAAACCACTAGTGTTATTGTTATGTCCCTACAATATTATTGTTATATAGGCTATGATTGTATTGGGACCCCTTAAACTCTTATGTATAGACAAGAGGTCTTGTCATTTGTATTATCAAAGAATTGTTCATTTGTGTAATCTAAAAAGGTTTCCCCTTCAAAGGGGGAGATTTAGTGGTTGAGTTTATATTTTGTATTTTTTTGTGAGCTAGTTTCATAACATTTGGTATGAAAGCTTTGCATTCTAGTGTTTCATTACTCCGAACAATTCATCGTGGAATTTTCGCTTTAACATTTTCTTGACGAAGTTTTAGAAGCTAAAAAACTCATTTGAGCCAAAATCATTTTGAACCTCGGAATTTCAAATCTTGTCTCACTATATTTTCGTAAATATGCTAAAGAACTAAGTGTTTTTGCAAGCTCTCGAATTCCATCTCAAACAAGTCATTGTAGAATTTTCACTATAATGTGTTTTCTACAAACATTCAATATTTGAACTTAAAACCCATTTGAGCTGAAATCTTGGTGAAGTTTGGGCCCAAATTTCAGATCTTGTTTCACTATATTTTCGAATATACAGTCCAGGACATTTAGGGTTTTTGCAGAATCTCGAATTACATTCTAAACAGGTGACCTTGGGAAAATCGTCCTAATGTTTTCTCTAATCATCAGATTGAATTTTCATAAGAAGTTATAGAAAGAGGACGGACTTTAATTTTTTATATAAATGTTTTTTAGGTCAAAAGGTCGAAACAGGGACATGTGACATGTCCTAGAAGTTCGCTCTACTCAACAAGTCTAGTATAAGGGCATCATAGTAGATTTGTCATTACTCTTTTTTTAAGAGTCCAATATTGATCAGACTAGCGGGGTTAGAAATAGGACTTAGATGGCTACCAGAGGCCAAAATTTCATAACTTGATAATCTAGAATTACATAGTTACAGTGGTTTAATATCGAGCTCCAAAAAGCAAGAAAAATAATGACTCGAGTCAAGAAAATAGAAACACCTAGTAAGCAAAATTGGATGGATGATTTGAAGAATGTGATCGAAGATAAGATTGATAGGTTTATATTTTCCATGAAAGCTAATATTGATGGTGTGGAAGCAGATTTGAAGAAAGACATAGAATATTTAAAGAAACACATGAAAGGTTTGAAGCAAGGTGGGACAAAGCTACTACAACAAAGACTTCCTAATGATGGAAAGGTAGTAGAGGAAAATCATGATGAGAAAAAAATAAATGTTAATCATGATTTCATAGAGTTTAACATTGGATTGAAGACACACCGTATTCGAAAGATTGATATGAGGAAGTTTGATGGAAATGATCCGATAACATGGATACAATAGATGGAGAAATATTTTGATCTACATGATGTGCAAATATTGAAAAAGGTACGTATTGCATCTTTATATTTAAAACTGAATCCATTTTTATTGTATAAAGAGATTTTTTCTCATAAACCACTTTTCACTTGGTCAATTTTCACAGAGGAAATGATAAGACATTATGATGATACAAAGAGAAACACCTTCTTTAGTTATTTTGTAAATATCAAACAAAAGGGTTCCATGCGAGAGCACATTGAGGACTTCCACAATTTGAATATAAGGGTAAATGATATTCCATAGAAGGAGGGGATTGATGTCTTCATACGGACTTTAAAGGATAACATTCAACATTAGGTTTGTTGCTGGGAACCTGATTCATTAGAGAATGAATTCAAACCGGAAAAAAAAATTGAAAGCAAATTTATGGCAACAAGAAATCCTACCACTCACAATTATAAAGATGAAAGTGTTGGTGCTCCTAGTCTTCCACAACTTACAAGGTTGATACCATAGCAATTGGAATAAAAAGAAGAAAATAATCTTTGTTACAGTTGTGATAGAAAATACACTAAAGGTCATAAGTGTGATAAGAATAAATTATTTTACATTGATTGTGAAGAGGAGGAACAAAGGGATAAAGAAACGTCAAAATAATAGAATATACACCATGAACCAACCCTAGAGAAAGAAGAATTAAGTTCGACCATATATTTTAATGCATTAGCATGAATTACCACTTCTCAAACTCTCAAGATAAAAGGACATAACAAGAATAAAAATGATAACTTCACTTTCGCACATAATCGAATGAAACAACAGATAGACCAACATCATAGCGAAATAAGTTTGACAGAAGCAACTTTGTATTTTTACAAATACAACCATACAAACAAATGTCACTCAATCAACCTAAGAATGATAATAAAATATTACCAAAGTACTATGGTCGTTACAACGTGCTGCAAAAGATTGGTAATATGCCATACAAATTGGAGCTTATTGCATGTTCTCGAGTGCCCCCAATTTTCCATGTTTTGTGCTTAAAGAAGGTTATAGGGGACAAGTTCCAAGTTCAAACAATATTGTGGGAACTTGAAGCAGTCACGAAAAACAAGAAATCGAAAGCTACAAAATCAATAAATTATCGAGTATGTCATCAAGTGGAAGAACTTACCCACTCAAGATTCCATATGGGAGGATGCGAAATTTATACAGAAGCATCCAAAACTACTCAAGCATTGACGACAACACATTTTGAAGGAGAAAGGCATGTTAGGTCCCTATACTCTTATTGTTATTAGTGTGACCCCCTTATTGTATCATCGTCCCCATACAGTTCCCATGTTTTTATTATTATGCCTCACACAAGCCCATTATTGTTATTGTTGCACGCCAACAATATCATTGCTATGTAGGCTGTGATTGTATTGGGACCCCTTAGAGTCTTATATGTTGAAAGGAAGTCTTGCCATTTATATTATCAAAAACTTGTTCATTTGTGTAATGTAAAAAAGGTTTCCTTTGAAGAAGTTAGTTTTTAAGTTATTGATCTATCCTTTATATCTTTTTTGTGAACTCTTTTTATAATAGGTTTTCTTCACAAAACATCTCATATGTAATTATTACACAAAAATTTCACAATAATTTGTGTGATCAAAGTATTATCACAAAAGCTGAATTCGAAACCAAAAAAATGCATTGTGTTAGGAAAGAGAAGCTTCGAGTATTTATGCAGAAAATAAACTTTCATTATTTTTACTTGCCACGGAGCGCAAGTCGTGATGTTCGCCTTGCACTCGTCCCAAATACCGTTGGGATCTGCTGAAGTAGGCACCCAAATATTTGCAACCTGTAGAAAACAAATTGACAGCCATCGAAGATATGACATCGCATTCAATTATTCTATGATGTTGAATAAACAGTGAAAAAGTCTCCAGAGATTTTATGTACCTGTGTTGTATCATATGCAGAGTTTACAACAAAAAGTGGTGGTTTGATCAACTGTAAAAGATATTGCGGAAAGAAACACTGCCATTATGTAAAATCAATGTTAGTAAAAACTCTTATAGATAAGATAATTAGTTAAGTTTTACTGATAAGGAAGTAATATTTTTTGGTGGATTTTTTGAGATATTTAGATATAAAAAATAAAAAAAAAACTCATCATATAGAATTTAAAATGAAAATAATTGATTAAGGTCATATTACCAGACTTCCCGGATCCATTTTTGATGTACAAGCAGCTGGTAAGTTTTTTAAAGAACCCTGAAATACAATATCATATTCAATAAAACCATGAGAATGGAAAATAGGTTTCATGGAATTGCAAGTATAAAAAATAGAAATGAAGAAAACAAATACAAAATGTTAATTAGATTAGTATACATAAGTAGAAAAGAGTCGAGGTATATACATGAAATGTGACGATTTCATTATAGAAAAGTCTAAATAGATTTCGACCAGCTACGTTGTCTCTGATCATGCGACAATATGTAATCGAATTATCAATATTTGCAATAAACTTTGTATTAAATATCCATGTATATAATAATATGCATGCAGCTTGTAGACTAAAGTAGAGAAAGACAATATTAAACTTTTGTAATTTTCGATTATAAATCTCATTGTTCTTTTTATAAAAAAATATAAATAATTCCCTTCAAATAAACGATATTTTAACATGATCTAAATGAATAAGAAATAATAAATATATTATTCGAAATAAATGTCAGAGAAAACATACAAATCCATGAAAAATCCAGCATCGGCCATGCATTTGACATTAACACTCTTTGGAAGAAGATCCCCAAATTCATTGCAGTGAATATACGTTGCGAGGCCACCTGCTGAGCAGCCAGTGAGTAGAACCTTCCATATGAAATTTTATTACAATTTACCATTTCAATAAGGTTATAAAAGAGCAATCTTCAATTTGTTATGGTCCTAAATAATAGATTTAATTAGAAGGGAATACCAGTTTAGCAAGTACGGAGAGGAAACACATTATGATAAAAAATTTTAATATATATGTGAGAATTTTTTATTTATTTATTTTTATTTATAAGTAATTTGGATTTGATAAATTCACAATTAAATTTGTAATTTTTATAAATTTTATTAGATTTTAAGTTATTTGAAAATTTTTAACAATAATGATTTTAAATATTATTTTATAATATATATAATATAATAGTTGAATGAAATAATTTATTTAATATGGACATTGAAATATTTTATCTATTAACGATATTGCGTATATTAAAATGTTTTTCTAATAGTGAGTTATTTTTAAATACACATCAGTTTTACTTAACTTCACATTATAGCCGTATTGATTTTATTATTAGTTCTTATTCAAATGCCGCATATCGAATTTGTAATAAGAATTAAATTAATTACACATCTCCCTTTTCTTATGAGATAAGAGAATTATTTTACTTTTAATTATTTCATTAAAACATTAAAATATTTTACTATGTTAAAACACACAAGTATGTTATTTCACATATACATAGCAGTGTTTAATTAATATATAAGTATGTTATCTCACATATACGTAGGAATATTTTATTACTTACTTGATATTGAAAGTGAAATATGTATATTCATTTCTATTTTTATTTTATTATAGTATGTTGGAAACAATATTTAATACTAAGATGGGAGGTTGTGGGTGGGGACGGTGAATCAATATTAAGGTTAATTTTTACTTTTATGCCAATTTGTATTTTCATTTTAGGCTTGGAAATCATTCATGTGAGTCATTTTCATCATATCATATAACAAGAATACAAATAAAAACATGAACACACATACCATGAGAAACATACACATAAGACACAATAGTTTAACGTGGAAACCCTTTCTGGAGAATAAATACGAAATCTTTGTTTGTATTATCATATAGAATATGAGCTCCTACTCTATTTACATTTGTCCTTTTTGAGAACCCACTCATAGGAAACACCAACTCCCTTCGATTGTTTGCTAGCACTCACTAGTAGGAAGCACAAACTCTCTTATTATGCAAACACATGATCAACTTACCATCAACCACCAACTTCATGGATTTATGCAAACACCCACTTGCAAGAGGCACTAACCTCCAAGCTCTCCAGAAACACCTACTAGATGGAAGATCCAACTCCCTATTTTGTTGGCTCCAACTCACACTAAATAAATAAATATCTACTCGTTGTTATGACACCCACTTGGCCTGATTCTAAATCTTTGCTTTCCTCATAAACGTTCACTTCACTCATCCCACGTAGCTCTATGTCTTATGCTCACTCTGCGCTCCTTGCAACACGATACATAAGATTTAGCATTCTTCATTCAATCTGCATAACTAGCATCTCTCAGCCTTTGATGCTACATAACATCTCTCATCCTCTCTCAACAACTCTCATACACACAAAGTTCTCTACACAAGTCTCCAATAATTTTGCATTACCCCACCATTCACAATTTCCATCCATGGTTTTGTTCCTCTGTGACGCAGAGAACAATGCAATATGTCAGCTCATCACATAGCCTCAGTGTACATTGGTATGGATCATTTTTCTTGGGATAGGAAATTTTGTTCAATCTCATAACTGCATTTCTTTCAAGGCACACAACTTATCTACATAAACAATTTGAGTATTGGTGGAACTTACTCAACCATCATGCATAGTCATGGTCTCCAATACTTCTTTGTAAGGAACACAAGACTTGAGAAGAATAATGCAACGCACAATTAGAATTCATTAATTCATGAAGGTTAAACTTTTTTCTTCCCTAGCTATCCATCCATCGATATGCCCCTCTTATTTGAAAAAATAAATGGTTTCAAATATTGTTGAGTTCTTTTATAGCACCAACAACATTATATAGAGACTATTGAGAGCATTTCCAACCATTAGCCTAAATTTCAAATAAATTCCTTTTTTAATTATGTGAGTGTCTTGGTTTTCACAGTTAGACTTATTTTTGTCTTTACTACTTTATTTATTTATTTTTCTATACTATCCAACTCTACTTGAAATATAAAACATCTATTCAAGTGTAGGAATATTTATGCTGAATTCATGAGCATAACATAATTATAAATATACTCGTATTCGAAATTGGAAGATATGATTTAATGACTACCAAAGTAGAAGGTGTGGTAAGAGTGGAAGGGGTCATCATTTCCTCACTTAAAAAGAAAAAATAATGTTTTCTTGGGGATTAGGAATTACCACTAATAATAGTGTGGAACAATCGACATTATCGATGTGGATGAATCTGGAAATTTATAGAAGTATCAACGAGGTTAAGGTAATTGGAGATTCTTGTCTAGTTATCAATCAACTATTTAAACTCTAATCTTAGTGCATTTTCTCTTGTGATCTATGGTCATGAATCAAGTTATTTATTACATGCATTAATAAGGTGGAGGAATTTACATATTTTAAGGGGACAAATCTTCTTGGATGATACCCAAGCCAACATAGGATTAGGGTTACAAAAAGGAGTTGTAAAGAGGGCCACCACCTCCCATCACCCCATTCCATAATGAATCCAATAAGCATGCATTCTAAATTCTCCGTTGGCAAGAATGGAGTTTTGTGGGGTTTCTTAGTCCTCCTAAAAATTGTAAACATGTTCTCACATTCTATCATTACATTTTATTCTTTAAATGGGAATATATAGGGAATATTTAGAATAAATTTTTATTACTAATATGAATAATAATGGAAAAAGGATTCATACTAAAAGAATACTATATTTATAAACTTGGGAAGTCCTTCCATCATGATCTTGACAATGAAAAATTTAAACGATCGACTATTGCATAATGATAATGAAATTCCCACCCAACAATTACGTGTTTTATCGATATAGATAAAGGAATATCAAGAAAAATACAGTCATCATGAAACATAATCATTGCCACAGAACTAGTTTTTATATCAATGATAATATGATCACTACAAATACATATATAATGATTAATATGGAATGGATCAATTAATATATCTTAAATTATTGATTAGGAGATCTCAATACAATAGACTAACATGGATTATTTAGGGTTTCCTAAAATGGGAAGTATGGGAGAAAATGTCCCTTTGTCTTTCTGAGGGGGATTGAATGATTACCTTATTTATTATCTATTTATTTATGAAATATTGAAATTCTTGTACCCAAACAAAAAGAATTCATTAAAAAGTTTCTATTCCCTAATTTTGTTAACTAGAACGAAGATGTCTCATAGGAATGACGGCCGAGGAATTCAAGGCATAGCATTGAAATGATTATGTAGGATTCTACTTATTTAGGATTCAAATCCCTCTCTTTTTCTATCTTCGCACTACTATTTTCTTCTCACCCATTTTTTTTTAATCTATTGAATCCCAATAAGACAATTTCCTAATTTCGATATCAATCTCCCTCTACTGAAAAAATAATGAACATTAGTTCATAGTAATGGAAGGGTAAATACTATTTTAAAAAGAAATAAAAGAAAAGTATCATGGATAACACGTAACATAGGAAAGGATTATAAAATTTATCCTTTAAGAATGGGGAAAAGAATGTATAAGAACATAATTTCTCGATGTCCAACAACTAACCCGTCCTTTTGATTCATTCTTGAATCAACAATTGAATAAAATAAAACTTTTTGATCAACAATTAATTAATATTCAAACTGGTCGATTTACTATCTATTATGTGATTGTTGAATCCCTTATATTTTACAATGTAAATAATTAAGAGTAAAATGTTTTGGAAATTTGTCTCTCTAGAATAGATCTATATTATTATTAATGATTGACGACATTCTTTGTTAATCTTTTATAGTAATCACTTCTTGAGGTTTTCAATGGTAATTTGATATATCTACCATATGCTCATTGACTCAAATATGTCCATGATTAACTAATTTTCTAGCTCCATGAATGGTGAAAACCATACCTAATTGAAAAAAATATTAGTCAAATTCATTTCTAGTAATTGAAATAGGACTTGACCCTTTGATCCTTTATTTCTTCTACAAATATGAACATATTTAATAAATTATCACTGCATTAGTTCGTAATGAAAAAAAAATTCTATTTTTATTTGAGCTAGATACAATATTGATAGATTTTCCTCAAAGAATATAAGTTCATAGAATCCTTTCGGTTTTTCGGTATTTTATGTTGACACCTAATATTTTGGATTAGGTAAACTGATGTAAATATTGTAGATAGTAAAAATAAAAGGAAGTAGGAAGACGAAGAGGCATTGGGAAATGAAACCCAATAGTCTCCTCCCCTTGTATATATTCATATTCCCCCTTAATGAAAATCAATTCAAATTCTTGGAGTTACTCCTGGCTTGTCATGGTATCAAAGATGTTAAACACACACATGGCAGAAAGAGTATGAAAGATAAAACATGAGAGTATGTTTTTTTATTAACAAATGATATACATTTATAGTACATGGTGTGACCATTGGGTTCCACATCCCAAGGTCTCTTTGACTTTCTTACTCTATTCCACTTCCACACTAACCCATAGAGGATTAGGTGTCCAACATCCCCCCCGCTTAATCTGAAGGGTTATGTATGAGTCCAAGAAGAGAATTGTAATACAAAATGTGAAAAAAATGCATGCCAGCACTAGGATGAATGTGCTCTCTGAAATGTTAGTATAAAGGGTGGTGGTTTAAGGATGACCACCAACATTGTAACACTTAGTGTAGTTCTTGGAACTCTTTCAATTCTGGCATGAAGCTGAAATCTTCTGCTAGAGGAAGTGTTCACGATGTTTTGAAGAGGGAAAGCTTCAACCATGAAAGGGAGGTCTCGCCCCATATAAAAGGGAGAACTTCAACCTGAAAAAAGAAGCCTCAACTTTTGATTGTTGAAGGATGACCAACAACTCTTGAATGCTTAATGCAATTCGTGGAACTCTTCCAAGTCTGGCAAGAAGATGAAGTCTTCTGCTAGAGGAAGTTTCCCCAACTCTATTCCTTGAATTCTTCCAAATTGGCAAGAAGCTAAAGTCTTTTGTTAGAGGAAGTGTCCCAGATTACCAACTAAAGGCATGCTCAGGGGCATCTTTGTCTCTAGCTAAGACTCTGAACTGGTGTGGCAAGTTGTGGCTCGGGATCTCTCGATGTGACTATGAAGCTTGTAGATGACCATCATTTACCCCCCTATCAGATACAAGGTGAGATGATGGAGAAAACTCAACTACAAGATTGTTTAATATTCTAAAACAAGTTTTGACATGTGACTAGAATATCTTCTTAGTTGTTGATGCCTATTGCCAAGAAGCGATCCATCCAAGATGAATCTTTTTTCTTGCAGGACGTTTGTTTCTAAAGCATCTTTTTGAAGAGTGATTGGTGTTATGACAATTCTTACATGGATGAAGATCAAATCAATGATATTTCAGAAGGCCAACTCGGTCACAGTGTTGGCATTTCACAATCTGTTGTTGTTGCTGTTGTTGTGGAGGAGGGGTAGAATCTCGAATAACTGAAGGTGAATTGTCATGAAGTAATCCAGCACTCTAAAACTGGATGGGCTTTGAGTAATCTATAATATGAGAAGACATGTCCTTGTGATATCCAAGACCAGTTCTATTCTTGTTGTGTACAAGCTATTCCCAAGGTCTGATGATGGGCTTGGGAAGTGCAAACTAAACTTGTACATCTACATGTACAACTACTAATTTATTGGGCACTAATTCTGAATCAATTGTAACATTATTGTGTTGTTGTTTATGGGAGTTTGTTTCATTGTTCTGAACAAAAACAAGTTCAGAATGATGACTCCATTGTTGTAATTCTGCTTGTTGTAGTTGAGATTCAAGCTGCAAAAAATCAATTTGTTCTTGTGCATAATGTAGACATGTTTGAATTTAAAAGAGAGAGTCTTTATTGATTTTGACTATGTTTTCGACACTAGAATGTATTAGTGTATTCAGTAACTCTAATACTCCATAAAGTCTTCCCATTTTATCAACAAATCAAACTCTGTTAAATACACTTATTTCAACTTATTTTCAAAGATATTAGAAGTTGCTCCAATTTTGATTTGCACCAGGTTTTGGTTGAATGGTGAAATCATACAACTTTTGGAATAAGGGATAACTTATATATACTTTAATACTCTACGTGAACTTCAACACTAAACACAAAAACCATAATGAGTTTTAAATACAATGCCACAAATGGGCCATCAACAACTACAAACTTGTTTGGATCCTTCAAATACTTCTTCACTTTCTCAGCCAGTGGAAAAGGATAGTCATGTTTAATAGCGACTGGTATCACACTAGAAATACCATATTAAAACAAAGAAACTTTCAATAGTCTCCAATATCCAAATTAATTCAAATATCAAAAATCCCACATGATATAACTCTTGGTCATGATGATCGAGATCTGGTGGAGAAACTGTTGCATTATTCACTATTTCACTTTATATAGAGCTGTCAAAACAGATATGGCCTGGGTTCAACAATATGAACTTCATATGAATGATAGTGTACAGTTCAGCTAACATGTCTATTGATTATTCTTTCAATCAAGGCTGTTTTATTCTATATATTTTACATGAAATCGATCCCATGATTATTGAGGGCTACATCCTTAACCAGCAAACTAATCTTCATCCTTCCATGTGCACTACAATGTCCATTACAAACCATTCCAAACACACTAAAAATACAAACCTATAATGTCTACCTTCATCTTTCAGTGACACAGTAATCAATGTATCTTTTAGAACTGTGTGAGATATATATGTTGAATTGATGAGCACTGGATAAAGATATTGAAGAAACCAACCATCTTTAAGATGATGAGAAGTTGTTTATAACATTCTGTAATAACTTCCAATACATCAATCTGTTGAAGCTCAATCTAGTATTTCATTCGTTAACAACAATTTTGGTATGCACTGGGAGCAGCTAATGGTAAATTTATTTTCTATTAAAATCTGGGAAGGTGAAAAGGAATGAAACATATTTATGGTGATTATGGGGGAGACATTTGTCCAAAACTAACTCCTTGATATTCTAAGCTTGCTCTTCATGGCGATGGGTTGCAAGTGCGGTATTAACGATAGGACAATGAAAATGGTTCGTTAGCGAGTATTCACGGTCTTCCTTTTTTTTAATCCATAGTGATTCAACTTGTGACCAGAGGAAAAACACAACATATATAAATAGAATATTATACTAGTAGTTAGACGTATAGGATGACAGGACCAATGCCTACTAGGAATTTAATGCACCAGTCTCTGCGTTGATTCTTCAACCGATTCAGACTTTTCAATACACCATATTGCAATGTAACGTCCGAGTGTAGTAAAAATATGACCACAATTAATGCCTTTTCAATGCTTGATGCAGAGAAGTAATATAAAAACAGGATGTTGCTCCCTCCATCACATACGATCCATACACTTCAACCATTCCAGGCTCACATCACCAACAGTCACGACATGGTTAAGATTTCCACCATATAGTCAATGCACACTCTTTTCAATGCTTTAAAAACCAGTTATCACAGTGGACATTCAATGAAATTCCACGTGTTTTGAATGCATAAAATCCTAACATGGCAATGTAGATCCTCGCTTCTATTCTATAGCTTAACACGGAGCCCTTAGAGACAAGTCTCAAAAAATCAACAGAAAATAGGTTTATATTTTTCTATTTACTCGACTATGTATGCAACCATTCAACCTTTTTTAAAAATACCTTAATGCAACATCAATTTTGATTTACATACCATGATTAGTCTCCATATATAATGTATGGCATGACCTCAAATAATGTAAAACAACATGCGAATGAAGGTTCAACGCACCACTCACTAGTCTCCAATCATGCAAACGCAGTACAACATAATCAACGCATATATATATATATTATATATATTATAATATATATATATTATATTATATATATATATATTATAATATATATTATATATATTATATATTATTATGTCGATCATCTCAACGTTAGGCAACATTCATTTCTTCACCTCATTTAGTATTCCAACACACAACAATATGCATAATTCATACTAATGTTCACCACGACAATGATTTCAACCAACATATTCAACGCAAATTCCTTCAGTCTTCTAGCACTGAGAAAATGAGTAACAATGTTCAGTCACAATATAGCATTCATGCTAACAATTTTTTTTTAACCAATGTATGAGTTTCTCATGGACATCAAGACTTAGTGTTTTAAAAACACTTCAACACAAAGGCACACAACACATCTTTATATCGCAAGCACCGACTATTCCTTGACTATGTCTCTCTCATACCAATGCGACGGTTGCAAGGAATCTGGATATGGATTCAGATACATCTACCGTCGACAGCGATGTAACTTCAACCTCCATGAGTCCTGCGCAACAACACCCAGTGTAGTTAATAGAGCTCTTGGTGATCATCCACACCCACTTCAATTACATCGATATGATTTCTAGCATAACCCGTTACTGTACAACTATGAGATTTGTGGTGAGAAAGTAGGAGGAATTGTTAAAACTGATAAGGAATTCTAGAGGAAGGAGGAAACTTTTGGAACTACGGTTACATTTGTTTTACTTGATGGATGGACGAAACAAAATTCTTTGATGCCAAGGTATGAAGGGCGTATGGATGCAGAGTGAAGGGGCATTTAAACACAAGCATAAGAGTAGCCTTCACAAGAATTTAGACAACAGACAGTGGTATATAACTGAACACTGAGGAAGCCATTCATTCATGTGCAGAGAATCACCACTGTTCATAGTCAAGAATTTGTGCTGGTAGAAGGCAGATGTGTCAGGAGTGCAGGTGCGTTTTGTTTTTATTTGAGACAGTGGATAGAGAACCCAACACAAATCTAGCTGAGAGAGGTCAAGAAGAAAGTTTGCAACGTGCACACGATAATGACAGTTTTATACGCAGGAATGCAGAATTGACATGCACAGAGGGGCCACAACTAGTGGCTCAAATTTGAGCAGGGCAGAACTTTGCCTGCAGCTCTGATACCATGTTAAACACACACATGGCAGAAAGAGTATGAAAGATAAAACATGAGAGTACATTTTTTATTAACAAATGATAAACATTTATAGTACATGGTGTGATCGTTGGGTTCCACATCCCAAGGTCTATTCTGCTTCCACACTAATCCATAGAGGATTAGGTGTCCAACAAAAGAAAACCCCCATTTTTAGCAGTTTTTTTTGCCCTATAACTCCTGCATTATCGGTCATATTCCTTTGTTAGCTATCCCTGTGTGTTTGGTGCATTGAAGGATCTGATGCACTCTATGTGGAAGTTATGTGTTTCATTTGTAGGAGAGAGTTTGTGCATGCTTTGAGTAGAGTCATAACTCTAATGAATAGTTAAATTTACAGTGCATTGTATTGGATACCAAAAAATTGTGCTATGAAAGCTAGCATTTATTTCTGGAGCGATTATTTTTTATATGTTGAAGGGGTCGTATTCCTGCTACATTGAGGCATTGTATTGCAACGTGTTGTGTTGAAAAGCTTAAATTGGTTGAATAATGGTGCATAAACACTCAAAGGGCGTGATTGGTGTTTTAATGCATATGGTGCAGTGAGTGTGGAACAATTTGCATTATATACACTATGATTGAAGCATTGAACAGGTATGTATGCTCTTTTGGAGTGATTGAATGTTGTGCATGAATGTTTACTTTGAGCATTGGACAAAAGCTAGTCGAATGGTGCATTAAATTCCATGTGTAGTGGCTCTATCATGACTAAGTTAAATCCTATGTTGCAAGAAACCTCTTACCTGGATGAAGTATATACATGTGCATTCACATTTTACATTGCAATGGTTATCATTCCTTACTCTAATTTTCTGAACACCGTGTAATTTGATGTGCAATTCTTGGGTTGTTGAATTGTTTGTTTAAGTGTATATGGTATTTGTTGAATACCTTTTGAATACCTCTGTTGAAGTTTTTATATCATTGGGTCATATAAAGTGATATGGTATAATATGAAGTGAGTATGTTGAGTTAATAATTATTTATTTATTGGAATCATAATATTTACAAAGTTCTTGTAGTATGGAATGTACCTTCACTCCCTTTTATATGGTAATGAAATAGTGTGGAGGTATATTTGAGAGACTACATCATTAATTGATTTTATTTTAAGACATATCCAATCAGATTTTTGAAAGTACATCAAGTTTTTGTTGCAACCATTTTAATTATTTTAGGCAGAGATCAGATCATATGATGCATTCACTTATCTTTGTAGTTGAAGTGATTCTCTCCGACAAGGAGAACTACCATGAGTGGTCCAGGAAGATAAAACATACCCTTATTTTCAATGAGTTGTGAAAAGGGATTTGTGAACGAGAAAGAGACAATGCACCTGAAAGCTCCACTTTAGATAACGTTCTTACCATTTGGGAAAACAAGAACAACAAGGGATATGCCTTGATTGCATCCTCCATAAATGAAGAGGTGAGTCAACATATTTCGGCATATTCAAATGACTTTGAATCCTTAAAGAAGTTGAAGGAATTATATGACTCGCACTCTGAAATTGAAGTTGCTCGGTTGATGATTAAGTTATTCAATCTTGAATTGAAAAATGATGACCATCTTGCCTTAACATTACAAGTAAGATCTATTATGAATGACATAAAATCCACTGGTTTTGAAATAGATATTCCTCTCATGGATTTTGTCAAGGCACTATTTCCCACCTATTCACATTATCTTGAGTCATTGTAAGAAAGTGGAAAACTTAAGTATATTAGCTGTGAATCCCTTCAGAATAAGTTTGTGGAAAGAGTGAATGATTTTGGGAAGAAGAAAACTCTTCAACCTTATGAAGAAGTTGCGTGCCTTGCAGAAAAGAGAGGAGTCGTGCACAAGATTCTTCTAGAGGAAGAGGTGACCGAAGAGGAAGACGAAGGAATAATTTTAGATGTAGGGGTGGCAGACATTCCAAGGAGAAATGTTTAATAGTGATTTCATACTATGCAATAGAGATGGACATGATGCTTCCACCTGTAAGCTACCTTGGGACTAAATCAAGTAGGAAAGAAATGAAGAAAAGGGTAAAACACTTGGTAAAGGGAAAGAAAAGAACCTGAGTCCTCTTAATGTGTTTTGGTACATTGCAACATTGGAGTAACTCAAGACTTATTCAATGCTTCACCTACTTCATGGAAAGATGCTCAATCGCTTTATTTAGGAGCAACTTCCCACATGACTTTCAAAAGATATTTTTTTGGAGAATTCACTCACAATGTTGATGGAGTAGTATACTTTGCAGAAAAGTCAAAACTCAAGCCATCAGGTCTTGGCGAAATCAAACTCAAACTACTTGGACTTCTAGATTTTCTTCTACAAGATGTTCTATACCTCCTAGAGTTGAGGAGAAACTTGTTGTCTTTGGTCCACATCCACCAGCAAGGACACTGAATTCACATATTTGATGGCAAGGTTGAGGCGCGGAAAGCATCAGATCACTCCCTTGTAATGACTTGGATAGAGGAAGAAAGACTTCTGAAGCTGCAAGGAACCTCTACTTGTGCACATAAATTTTCATACATTTCTCGCTATGATGAAGGTACATTTCCATCAATTCTTTTATGGCATGCTATATTGGACACTTGAACAATGGCCACCTTCATAAATTGAATAAAAATGGTGTCACTGATTTACCTCAAATTCCTAGGAAACTTAAGTAATGTGATGATTGTATCTTAGGAAAGCACAAAAAACAACCTTTTCATGATTCTCATTCCAGAGAACATAAAAATATTGAACTCATTCATTCTAATTTATGTGGCTCAATGCCTGTTCCTTCTGAAAATTGTAATAAATATAAGATGAACTTTATTGATGAATACAACATAACGTGTTATCTTTATTTATTGAAGAACAAATCTGAAACATTTGAAACATTCAATAACTTTCATGCATGGATTGAAAATGATGCACAATATCATATTGGCTCTATTCGTAGTGATAATGGAAAAGAATACACTTAAAATGAATTTGAAAAATATATTTGTCAACATGGGATCAAACATCAAACTATCACGACTTATAACCCCCAACAGAATAGAGTAGCTGAACGAATGAACAATACAATATTAAATATGGTACGTTCGATGATGTTTTTCAAGAATTTTAAGTTGGTGTTTTGGGATGATGCAAATCTATGTGTTGTGTATATAAAGAATAGGTGTCCATCTCATGCTATAAAAAACAATACTCCCTATAAAATGTGGTATGGACATATTCCTTCGATGAGGCATCTCAGGGTTTTTGGTTCTGCCTATTATGCCTTGATAACTAAGGAACAAAAAAACAAACTCGGTGCAAGGCATCGAAAATGTATCTTCTTAGGGTAATCAATGACCTCCAAAGCATACCATCTCTATGTTGAAGTGAATAAGAAGTTTATAATATCTAGAGATGTGATCTTTCTTGAATCTTCCAAGACTGACAATTTTTTTCAGCAACAACTTGATCTCTTGGATATATTCGGACATGCAAAGTGTTGAAACCTAATCATCAGGATTGGGTGAATATAATGTAAATAGACAAATAAGTAATATGAGTATTCGTCGGGAGATGAAGTGAACAGTCCCTCCCTCATGTATATAATGAAGACCTACCTGAAGGAATAATACACACGAATCAATTTGTGTTGAGGAGTTACTGCCTAGTTTGACATGGTATCACAGCTAGCTCCCAAAATAGTTGTAACTCCCATCTGCCTACTACTCTCTATCCACTTCCTACTGCTCTCTGTCCCCTCCATAGTTAATGTTATGTGTTGTACGCTGACATGGTATGCATTGATGCTGCTCATTACAACTCTACTCGTTACTATGCATTGATGCTTCTCCATATCCAAAAACCTTTTTCGTATTGTCCAGAGTCCGAATAAACATGACTATTTGCATGAACCTTCCCCGCAATTTTCATTGTCACTCAGAGTTATTCCTACGTTGTCTTCTATTCACTGAATGCATACAGTTCTTCGCTATCTGATTCCATCGAGGTCCATAGGCTGAAAGGAGTGCCCTGCATTGTACCTATGCATTAATTTGAGTGCAATATTTGCAATGCATTGGAGATATGCATTGAAGCAATATGGGAATGCCTTTGTCTCTATGCGTGTTGTTTCTTGAAGGTCATGTGATGAATCTTGTAGAAAGGAATAACGCTTGAAAGGGTCATTCTTGCCTTGTTATATCGTGGTCGTTCATACCTTGCATTAAGTACAACATGCAGCGACTATATCATCAATTCATTTCAGTCGCAATGCATTGAATGTCATGAGCTGAAGACTATGAGGAGAACTCCTGTCATGGTATCTCTCTGACTGCATATTGCATAGACCGTTGGTCTTCTTTGACTTGTAGATGGTGAAGTTGTTGCTCCACCTAAATTTGCCTCAACATTTGGAGATTTTCGCTGAATTATTGCAGTTTTATAGTTGGTCAATGGTACGTATGCTACTAGTGTTGAAGTATTATAAAAAAAAAATGCTTTGATGCTATATGGTATCCATGCCATTTTTTATATTTATTTGAAGTATGCAAACTTAAATATATGTTGACCAATCGGACCATGCATGTGTGTCGGGTATATGAATAATATGATGGGTTAAATATATGGTATGAAATGGTATATAATGGAGTAAAAAAAGGGAAAGACCATGACATATATATGTGATGCTTTTCCATATACCATAAAGGCACATGAATTCGTTGAGATCTTAGTGGACGTATAATATATTATATAAAATTACCATTGGGGTATATGGAAGGTATATGTTGGAGCTTGCTTTTTTTTAGTTAAAGATTTTTGAAGACATAACCAATCATTTTTATTCCAAAGACATCAATCTATTGTTGCAAGTATTATAATTATTTTGAGTCCAGATTGGACTATAAGATGCATTCAATCATATCTATTGTGGGAATAGTTCTCACTTGCAAGGAGAACTATCCTGAGTGGTCCCTGATGATAAAACACACCCTCATTTTCAATGAGTTGTGGAAAGGAGTGTGTGTCAGAGACAGAGACAATGAACCAGAATAGCTTACCTCAGACAAAGAGCTTGTCATTTGGGAAAATAAGAACAACAAAGCTTATGCATTAATCGCAGCATCTGTAAATGAAGAGGTGAGTCACCATATTTCATCATTTTTAACTGCCCTTGAAGCCTTACAAAAGCTGAAAGAACTCTATGACTGACATTCTACACTTGAAGTTGTTCAACTCATGATTAAATTATTCACTCTTGAACTCCAAAATAATGGTCCTCTTGCTCTTGCATATGAAGTAAAGTCTATAATGAATGATATCAAATCCACTAAGGTTGAATTGGATATTCCTCTTATCTCTTTTCTCAAGGCACTTTATCCTACTTACTCCAAGTATCTTGAGTCATTGCAAGAAAATGGAAATCTCAAAGATATCACCTTTGACTCTCTTGTGAAAAAGTTTGCTGAAAGAGAGAAATATTTTGGAAAGAAGACAACCCTTGAATCTTTTGAAGAGGCTGAGTGCCTTACTCATAAAGAAAAACATCTTGCTCAGGATTCTTCAAGAGGAAGAGGTGGTCGAAGAGGAAGATGAAGATATTTTAGAGGCAGGGGGGAAGACACTCTCAAGGAGAAAAGGCAGATTTGCACTGCATACGCTGCAAAAGAAATGGATCACATGATGCCTCTAGATGCAAGTTACCATGGGAAAAAATTGAGCAGTAAAGAAATGAACCGAAAGGTAAAACTGATGATACAGACAAAGGTAAAGCACCTGAATCCACTCACTATGTTGTGGCACAATGTAATATTGGAGCAAATGAAGATTTATTTAATGCTTCACTTGCTTCTTGGAAAAATGATTGGTTGCTTGATTCAAGAGCAGCCTGCCACATGACTTAAAGAAAATATTTTTTTTAAGAATTTATTGACAATGTTGATGGAGCAGTATACTTTGTAGACCAATCAAAAATCAAGCCATCGGGGCTTGGCACAATGAGGCTTAAACTGCCTGGTCTTCCAGACTTTCTTCTGCATCATGTTCTATATCTCCCAAAGCTCAAGAGAAACTTGTTGTCCTTGGTTCACATCCGCCAGCAAGGTCACTCCATTGATGTGTTTGATGGAAAGCTTGAGGTAAGAAAAGCATCTGACCACTCATTTGTCATGAGGGGAATAGAAGAAGAAGGGCTTATCAAGCTGCAAGGTGCCTCTGCTCGTGCACAAAATTTCTCATACAATTCTCATTGTGAAGAAGGTACACTTCCATCAAGTTTATTATGACATTCTAGATTTGGACATTTGAACTATGACAACCTCCACTTGTTGAAGAAAAATGGTGTTGTTGGTTTGCCTACAATTCCTAGGAAACTTAAGCAATGTGATGCTTGCATTCTAGGAAAGCATAGCAAACCGTCTTTTCATGATTCACATTCAAGAGCACATAGAAAAGTTAAACTCATTCATTCAGATTTATGTGGTCCAATTCCTGTTCCTTCTGCAAATGGAAATAAATATATCATGACATTTATTGATGACTACCACAGAATGTGTTGGGTTTATTTATTGAAGAACAAATCTGATGCTTTTCAAACGTTCAAGAATATTCATAAATGGATTGAAAATGATGCAAAATCTCATATTGGGTCTATTCTCACTGATAATGGAAAAGAATACACATCAAATGAATTTGAAAACTATCTTTGCCAACATGGGATCAAACATCAAACAACTCTGCCTTATAATCCCCAACAGAATGGTGTAGGTGAAAGAATGAATAGGACAATCTTAAATATTGTATGATCCATGCTCTTCTTCAAAAATATAAAGATAATGTTTTGGGCTGATGCTGTTCTATGTGCCACATATATAAAGAATAGATATCCATCTAATTCGATTAGAAACGAGACTCCATATGAAATGTGGTATGGACATGTTCCTTTGGTAAAGCATCTTAGGAACTTTGGCTCCATCTGTTATTCCTTGATACCAAAGGTACATAGAAACAAACTTCGTGCTAGAAGTCGTATGTGTATCTTCCTCGGGTATTCAAACACCTCCAAAGCATACCATCTCTATGATGAAGTAAATAAAAAGTTTTTTGTATCTAGAGATGTATTTTTTCTTGAATCATCCAAAACTAACAATGTTGTTGAGTAGCAACTTGATTGCTTGGATAGATTCGCAAAACAAAAATCATTTCAAGAAGTTGATAATCAGATTCCACATCTTTAAGGGGTAATTCTTATACTAGATCAACATGTGGAATCTTCTTCTGAAGAACACTCTCCCTTGCATGAAACTCCAACAATAGATGATGCTTTAAGTGATGTGATTGACAAAATTGGGAGACTCAATCTTGATTTAGTCTCAACTCAATCAGAGGAGTAGCCTGGACATCTGAAAAAGGTCCCCCAAAGTGGCTGACAAAGAAACTTGAAAATGTTCATCCTGATGAGGTTGGAAAGACATGAACTAGAAATTCAAACCGACAAAATGGAGGTGATGTGGATGACTCTAATTCACCTGTTGATATGGATGTTTCTTATGATTGTGAATTGAACTTGTCTACAGATTTTGAACCAACTTCCTTCAAAGAAGTTGCTTCTCATGATGAATGGAAATAAGCGATGAAAAAGGAGTATGATGCCCTCATAAAGAACGACACTTGGAAGCTGGTTGATCCTCCATTAGGAACCAAACCAATTGGCTGCAAGTGGGTCTACAAGAACAAGTATAAAGCTAATGGCTCACTTAACAAGCACAAAGCTAGGCTTGTGGAAAAATGTTTTGCACAGAAGGAAGGGGGAAATAATGAGGAGAATTTCCCCTCGACAGCAAAATGGGCTACCATCCAGACACTCTTTTCCCTAGTAGCTTAGAACGGTTGGAAATTCCATCGAATGGATGTAAAAACTGCGTTCTTGAATGGAGATCTAAAATAGAATGTTTTTATGTCCCAACCTTAATGATTTGCTATGAAAGGACATGAACATAAAGTATGCAAACTGGTGAAGTCCTTGTATGGCCTCAAACAAGCACCGCAAGCCTGGAATGAAAAACTAACTGAGCATCTTTTGAAACTCAATTTCAAACATTATGATCTTGATGATGCAACTTTATTTGTCATGGAAGTTGGAAAAACAGTTGTATATCTTGTGGTATATGTAGATGATCTTTTGATGATAGGGAACAATGAAAGCTACATTGCATCCATAAAGAAGGAAATGGGGAAGAGTTTTGAAATGACTGATTTGGGCTATGTTCATTACTATCTTGGCATTGAAGTAACCCAACATTCGAAGTCCATATTTATTTCTCAAAAGAAATACATTGGAGATCTGTTGAATAGGTTTGGCATGATAGAATGCAATCCTCTCACTACTCCAATGGAACAAAACTTAAAGCTCACATCTATTGAAGGAAAAGAATTTGAGGATGCAACAAAGTATAGACATATTGTAGGAAGTCTCAACTACCTAACTACTACGAGAACAAACATTTCGTTTGTTGTTGGAATCCGCTTGAGGATTATGCAAAAGCCTTGTGAGGGACATTGGTCCGCTGCAAAAAGAGTTCTAAGGTACTTGAAGGGAACTCAAGACTTTGGAATCAAGTATACACAGGTGGACGACTTCAGCTTGATTGGATACTCTGATTCAAACTTTGATGGAGATAAGGAAATTATGATATCTACTTTAGGACATGCTATGAGTCTTGGATCAGCTGCTGTCTCCTAGAGATAAAGAAAACAATCAGTTCCAGTAGATTCTACAACAGAAGAAGAATACGTGGCAGTAGTTGAAGCAACAAAAGAAATTGTGTGGCTCATGAAAATTATTGAAGATTTGCAGGTAAAACAAGTACATTCAACTCCATTCATGATTGACAATACCTCTGCAATAAAGTTGGCCAAGAACTCAAAGTTCCATGATCGAGCGAAGCACATCAATACTAAATATCATCTTATTCGACATCATGTTGAGGCCAAAACAATCCATCTCCATCATTGTTCCACTAATGAGCAAATTGCAGACATCTTCACCAAAGCGCTTGGAAGAGAAAAACTTGAACGATTCAGAATGATTCTTGGAATCACCAACATCCCTTCAGATTAAAGGGGGGAATGTGGACACCTAATCATCAAGATTTGGTGAATATAATGTAAATATATAAATAAGTAATATAAACAGTCATCGGGAGATGAAGTGAACAATCTCTCCCTCATGTATATAATGAAGACCTACCTAAAGGAATAATACACATGAATCAATTTGTGTTGAGGATTTACTGCCTGGTCTGACACAACGTCTTTTCAAGAGTTTGATAATGAGATTCCACATATTAAAGGGGGGATCCATCCACTGATGACACCTTGAGTGAAGGGATTGAAAAAATTGGGAGATTAAATGTTGATTCAACCCCTTCTCAGTCAACTAAGCAATCGGGCCATCTCAAAAAGGTCCTCCAAAATGATTGGCAAAGGATCTTGAAAGTGTTCATATTGATGTGGTTGGAAAAATGGGAACAAGATGCTTTGTTAGCAAAATTGAGGTGATGTAGACAGTCTTGATTCACCTATTAATATGGATGTTTCTTATGTCTGTGAACTGAATTTGTCTACATATTTCGAACCAGCTCCTTTCAAAGAAGTCACTTCTCATTATGAATGGAAAGAAGAAATGCATGAAGAATATGATGCTTTGATCAAGAATGACAGTTGGAAGCTAGTTGATCCTCCATTGGGAACCAAACCAATAGGCTACAAGCTGGTCTTCAAGAAAAAGTATAAAGAAAATAGCTCACTTGACAAGCATAACACTAAGCTTGTGGCAAAAGCTTTTGTACAAAAGGAAGGGGTCAAGTATGAGGAGATTTTTTTCCCCACAGAAAAGTAAGCTACCATCTAGACACTATTTTCCTTGGTAGCTCAGAATGGCTGGAAAGTCCAGAAAATGGATGTAAAAGATGATTTCCTGATTGGAGATCTAAAAAAGAATTTTTTTATGTCCCAAACAGAAGGATTTATTATGAAGGGTCAGGAACACAAAGTATGCAATCTTGAAAAATCCTTGTATGGCCCAAGCACCACAATCATGGTACGAAAAGTTAATTGAGCATATTTTGAAACTCAATTTCAAACATTATGATCTTGATGATGCAACTTTGTTTGTCAAGAAAGTTGGAAAAACAATTATATATCTTTTTCTTTATGTAGATGATCTTCTCATGACAAGGTAAAAAGAGAGCTACATTGCATCCATAAAGAAAGAACCGAGGAAATGTTTTGAAATGACAGATTTGGGCTATGTTCACTAATATCTTGGTATTGAAGTAACTCAAAATTTGAATTTTATATTCCTCTCTCAGAAGAAGTACAATGGATATGTGTTTAACATGTTTTGCATGGTTGAGTGTAAACCCTTTATTACTCCAATGGGGGAAAACTTAAAGCTCGCATCCACTAAAGGAAAATATTTTGAGGATGAAACAAAGTATAGACAGCTCGTAGGAAGTCCCAACTACCTAAATATTACCAAACCATACATTTCATTTGTTGTTGGAATCCTCTCTAGGTTTATGAAAAAACATTGTGAGGATCACTAGTCTACTGCAAAAATAGTTCTAAAGTACTTGAAGGGAACTCAAGACTTTGGACTCAAGCATACTTCGGTGGATGACTTTAGCTTGATTAGGTACTCTGATTCAGATTTCGATGGAGGTAAAGAAACTGTAGTATCTAATTCAAGTTATGTTATAAGTCTTGGATCAGGAGTTGTCTCCTTGAGGTCATGCAAACAATCAGTTCCAACAGATCCTATAACTGTATCAGAATATGTGGCAGTAGTTGAAGCAATGAAGGAAAGTGTGTGTCTCAGGAAAAATATGGAAGATTTGTAGGAGAAACAAACACACTCAACTCCTCTTTTGACTGATAACACTTCTACAATAAAGTTGGCCAAGAACCTAAAGTTCCATGATCGAATGAAGCGGATCAATACAAAATACCATATGATTTGACATCATGTTAAGGCCAAAACAATCCACCTACAACATTGTTCCACAAATGAGTAGATTGCAGACACCTTCACCAAAGCACTTAGAAGGGAAAAGTTTGAAAGATTTAGAATGATGTTTAGATCACCAACATCCCTTTAGATTAATGGGGGGAATGTTGACACCTAATATTTGAGATTAGGTAAACTGATGTAAATATTGTAAATAGTAAAAATAAAAGAAAGTTGGAAGATGAAGAAACATTGGGAGATGAAACCCAATAATATCTCTCTCCTTGTATATATTCATATTCTCCCTTAATGCAAATATACTCAAATTCATGGAGTTACTCCTAGCATGACATTTTACTATTGAGCTTTGTTAATATTTTCAGATGACATATTATTTTTAAATGAGATCCCCAATAATCAGATATAGAAGCTCCTATTTAATTAAAAAATAGTTATGAGAAGAAGTAATAATAGTATAACCCATATGTCCCCAATCGGGGTGTGAATTGTCAGATAGAGGCATTAAGGTTGTGATTATGATAAGGACACAAGGAAATGTTTCCATCGCCCACCACACGCTTGAAGCAAAAGGTACGGTGGCCTTTCACATTCTTAAGACAACATGAATGTAGGAAGGTGACAAATGTATTTCAGAAAGTTTACCAGCTATGGTGAAGGATAGAAGGCGAGGGTTTGAAAGAGTAGAGGTACTAAACGTGAGACTAGAGTAGAGGCCTAGGAAGGGACGAGGGCTCCATCGGCTCCAAACATTGGCTATTGGGTATGTAAACTAGCTTTTCCTCCACTACACCATGATTCCTTATGTTTGGTTTGATAATTAGGGTATTGGGGGCACTGGGTTTGTGGCCGAAAGTAATTCTAGATGGGAGATATGCATGTTGTCAGGAATTTGTTGGAATAATCCCAGCTCCATGGGTTCCTCCCTGGTGTCAATCTCTTATGGGATTTATCTTTCTCGCATGGAGCTTATCGAGCTTCATGGGGAGGGTGGAATTCTGGGAGAATATCTTTGTCTTGTCTACATGGCAATATTGGGGGTGAGGGGCTGGGATGCTATCAATGTCTATGTTTTGATGAAAGTTTGTTTCTTGGTTTTCTTCATGGGTGTTGAGGGTAATTAGTAGGGCTCGCTCCTGAGGGTTGGTGACAAGTACATGAGGAAAGCTAGTAGTGGGGGGCCTATCATGGGTAGGGGTATTATAAAGTCTAGGAATTGGCATGAATTAAGCGTTGGCCATGCCGACCTTTGCTGGTTGAGGGGAAGTCGAGAGGCAAGAAGAGTTTCGGTTGGGTGCCTCTTGCAGCTCGAGGGTCAGATTTTGCGCTACAGTGCTAGTCAGGGCAAGGCTAAAACTGTAATGAGTTAGGGGGATGGGGAATGGTCATACGAAGGTGGGTAAGGGATGTGCGAGACTTGGAACCCATAAGCTTGGCTACCGTGTTATAGGATATATAGTTGGTCCGTTGTTGGCACCTCGCTCCCGAGGCTGAGACCGAAGCATTTGCAAAGCATGGGCATGTCGGGGCATGTGCTGGGGAAAAGTTACCAGGGTGCGAGTCATGGTTATGTTGGGTGGGGGATCTTGCATTTCGGGGGTTATAGAAATGAACCAAGGGTGGAAGATTTTGTGAAAAGGCAGAGTGTTGGAAATACAAAACATAATGTTATGGAAATCATGTTTCTTGTTCCCATATTAGTTCCACTGAAGGGTAATCATTCTCAGACACGGAGAGTACATAGGAGAGGAGATCAGGTGGATGATAGTAGAATGGGAGGAATACATAAACTAACAAGCGAGCATGGATGAACCTAATCTGGAGGACTAGAAGCTCTTGGTTCTGGATTCAGGAAACACTAGAGGAAGAGTGACTAAATTTAAATAGACCCTACATCTTTATTGGGTGATGAAATGCCTCCTTGGAAAGGCCACGGAGAAAATTTGGATGTCTGCCATTCAGGATTTCGCAAATCACAAACAAGAGTTTCAGAAGCTGCAATTTCAATTGCAGAAATAGTACAGTCTCCTTAGCTGCATGGAGAGACACTTCCCCTGCCTGTTTTCAAAAAGAGAGCTATCAGGCTCCAGTGCTAAAGATCCAACCTCGGTCACTTCGGCCTCCACCAAGAAGGATGGATAGAATGCTAGCTTTAAGTTATTTTTTACTAGTTTTCATGCGCATAGCTTTTAATTTCCAATTTATAGTCATATTTATATATAGGAAAAAATAATATGGATGTGGACGTGACAATAAAACTTGTCTAACTTGGATAGATAGACTCAATATTTTGTGTTAGTGGATGGCTTATCATGCTGTTAGGTGGTCAACATACTTGGTTTCCTGATGGGAAAGTTGATACCACCTAACCTCACTCTATGTGCTTGTAACTTGGTTATTTTATAATGAAAAAGAAGGATCTACCAAGCTTAACAAAAAAAATAGTATAACCCATATGAATAATATTGGAATTCTTTTATATGGGAAACAAAGATCTTTCTTCAATTTGTTATAGATCCTAATAGCTCCAATAATTTCATTCATTCAATTCCCATTTGGGGGTAAGTGATTATGGCATGACAGAACTAGCAAATGATTGTAAGAGTATTCTCCTTCCATCTTCATCCTATTGATTATGGGAATGAGAGGAATGAAAATGAGCAAGCTATTGAGATAAAATCAATGACTATCACATTACAAGTGTGATTCCCTAACCTCTAAGGTAATTATGCTCAATGGAATATAATTCCTCATTTCATTAGTATGAGATCCATAGTTTCTTTTGGAATCCTAACTATTATAGTGTGAATCAAATTTAATGACATAATTTAGTTTACAATTACAACAGAACATTGCTTGTCTATATGTAGATTCCTTTGAGGGAAAGAAAAGGGTGTAAGGGTCAATTGATATGAATTGTTTTACTCACTTTTCCAAATCAACTAGGGGAGGATAATAACATTGCATTTTCAAATGGAGAAATAATATAATAATTCCTAATCATATTCAATGGGGATAGGTGTAGAGATGACAAGAGAAGGGAATTAAAGGTAGAAATTTCTCTACACCAATATTCAACAAATATCCATTGAAAAACATTAATGGATATCACATAATAGGATTACATCAAGATATGGTCTCATTCTTTGAGAATGGTATATGTCGAATCAGTAGATGCTACAAGCCGATCGAATTGAACCTTCGGATGGAAATGTACAAAGTCATATCTTACAAAGCAAGGGAACCCTAGGATATTTTCAATGGGTATTCTTGAGCCTAATCCATTTCATGGAGGCAATGTTTCTTCTCCTAAGATAGAAAGGGGATAGGTGAAAAGAATCAATGGAAGCTATTCTAAGGAATGAATCTAATTTGGTCCAACACTATATTTATAGAACACTCTATTTACACCTCAAAAGTTGGAATTTTATATAAAGTAAGATGAAACTAGCAATAAAAACTTGAAATGTTCCAAGCATTTTATTCATATCATAGATGCCAATGAGATAAAATACTAATTTGACGTTAAGTAATCCAATTATTAATGTATCCACTATAAATAGATAATTGAATCAATTTTTGGAATAAATGGTTAGAGGTGGATACAAATAGAGCCAATTCTGCGTGTTAATGTCAACAACAATGCAAATTGCACTAGTAGGAAAAATCATTGTCTTTATAATTTTTGAGGGTTAAATCCCTCTATCCCCATATAGGATCATTCCCAAATGAAACAATTTATTTTTCCCAATTATATTAGCTCTTAGAACTTGAAATGTTTCAAGCATTTTATTCATAAGATAATTCCCAAATGAAACAATTTATTTTGCCCAATTATATTATTTCTTAGAACTTGAATTGTTTCAAACATTTTATTCTTCCTAATGAGCTAAAATATTAATTTGACATTAAGAGTAGACCATTATAAAACTATTCACTATATATAGAGAACTGAATAATTTTTAGAATAAATGATTGGAGGCCAATAAAGATAGAGCACAATTCTAGGTGTTAATATCAACAACAATACAAATTGCAATATAAAAATACATACATATATCTATATATATACCTAGAGAAACAACCTAATCAAAATATTAATTCATGAATTTAATTAACAAAATAACAAATATTAAATCAAAACTATTTCAATTAATTTAAATAAATTTAAATACTTTAATTAATGTATAAATTTATTTTTTATTTATTAGATAAATAAAAACCCTAAAATTATTCTTTATTTTAACATAATAAATATTCTCTAAACATCCTATTCAGAATGGCTGGGCATTTAAAAATATACTTAAGAAATATTGACTTTTGGAAACGTACCTGTTCTGCTTTATCCATTCCCTTAGCCAAAAGATCTTCCATTACAGCTTCCCATATCCTTTGTCCTCTCGAATAAAGTTCGATACCCTGAAATACTGTTCATTAGATACAGAACTTTCCATTGGTATAGGATTATGAGAATTAAAATTCATATTCACCTATGTATTGAAATTAACATACCGGCTCTAGTACTTCCACATCTCCGGTGAATGAAGACCCATCACAGTATCTAACCATAACGCGGTTCCATCCATAGAAATCTGTTCAACAGTTTTCTCTGCTTTCAATAAATCTTTTAAAAAGCCAATGGATCATCACATTTCTTTAGAGTATAGCCTTGAGATACCTGGATTTTGTGTTTGAACATCACTTAAAATTCCTGTAAATGCTATTGATTCCCCCATGTACAGAGATGAACCCAATGCAGAGTGAGAGCGGTTCAAGCAGGATGTTGTGTCGTTACACCATCCTCCACCCTGCGTAATAATTTGCACTAGATAAGACTTCAATTCCATCAAGGTAGATGGTCTTAAAAGTTATAAACACATTATTTTTTAATATCTTGAATCTGCAATCGATGCAATCGATATAAAGATGTTAGATAATATCGGGAATCTGCCATAAACATAAAATGTTTTTTTTTTTTAATAAAAATAATCACTGTAACAAAAAATCCACCCAAACAAAAAAATATCAATATTAAATCGAAAAAAACAACCTTGGCAAATAAATAAATATAAAAATAACGAGACAAATTACTGACCTGCATGAAAACAAGCCAGCTGTTTGCTCCAGATCCAAATCCTCGGTCTAAATGGTACCCTGGTGGGCTCCCATCTAAACAAACTGCAATAAGTTCTGGTCAGGAATCAACTTAAAATTTTGAGACACACAAATACACTTACCAGCTCCTTTGGCTACAGCGTCTTCCAACACAGTGATGTTTACATAGAGTGACGAATCAGCAAGTGACAACTCATTTTTTATCACAGATTCCCCACTATGGAGTATGTCTGCATCCATTATTTGACAGATCCCCGCCTGTTAACCAAATATGACCAAACAGCGCTGCGAAAAAGTTCAGTCAGTGCTTCTTAAAGGTTTATACCAACATGATTTTAGTTTTTTTTTTTTTTAATTAATATTATTGTATGGAGTTAGTAGAATAATAGGTCCGTTAATTTTAGTTTTTGGAGTTTTTGTGTTTAGAATTGATTCGTAAGTAGTCTTATTTGTGTTTAAAATTTTTTTAAGCCTTACTTATTAGTATATACTTATACTTATGGTGTAAAAAGATATAAATAGTATAAAAAATGAGTCCATGACTAACTCTAACTTGATTTACAATTAATCTCACCCAATACCCTTTAAAATTATATTATTGATTACCATCATGAATTAGCCTCTGTATTTTTTTTTTTTTAATATCATGGTATTCTTAGCCGAGAATAATATTTGAATGGTCTCTGTATTATTTATATTTTTGATATCAGCATATTCTTCTCCGAGAATAATATCGGAATACTCTCTGTATTATTTATATTTTTTATATCAGCCTATTCTTCTCCGAGAATAATATTGTAATACTCTCTGTATTAATTATTTGTTTGGTATCAGCGTATTCTTCTACGAGAATAATATTGGAGCAGGTTTGAAATTTCCACGAAAGTTATTTGTTTGTCTTGTCATGAGCGGTAATTTTTGTCTTGCCATGAGCGGTAATTTGTTTGTCATGAGCGGTAATTTTTGTCTTGCAGGCAACATCTCAAATTCAGCGATATCGGTGAAAGATGTTTATTTTGTTTGGGGATTTGCCATGAATTTCTTTTATCATAAAAAAAAATCTGAGTTTAAATCCTTCAATTACATTAGTAAACCATGGTGAGAATAGAGTACAAGGAGCCAATTAAATATACTGTAAAAATAGCGTTTGAGAAATCTAGATTGGTGAGCAAAAATGGAACATAAAGAGCTAATAATTAAAACTGGTTCAAAATCTATGTTTTGGAAATTTAGTTGGATAAATAGAAGTGTTAAATGTGAGAGAAAATCAATTTAAATTAAAATATATAATATTGTGGCTTCCACCGTATATAATATTGTGGCTTCTTCATGTTTTTTTAATGTTTTAAAAGAAGTCAATTGATTTAACATTTTTTTTTGGTGTATGGGGTTGAGAATTTGGTAACATTTAATTTATAATATTAGCTCATTATATTACTCTAGTTATTTTTAAGTCATTGTAATAAAGTATATTTACGAGGAGATCATTTTAAAAAAATATTGAATATAATTTATAATATAGTTCATATATTGTTCTAGACATTATAATAAAGTATATTTATAAGTGAGATATTACTTACAATAAAAAATAAGCATATTTATTAGAAGTGAGTGGATATATGTATTTTTATTTGTTGATTAAATAAATATTTAATTATTTTTTGTTAGTTTGTCTATGTAAATATGTTGTATTGTGGTAAAATATTTTTTTTTGTTAGTTTGATTTATTTGTACTTGAAAATTGACTCTCATGGTTTATGTAATATATCATAACATGTTTATCCCCAAATGAACTGCACTTCATGGGGCATACATTGTGCTAAATTTTATCTTTACTTTTTTATTCCACCTATTTTCTCATTCTACACCCTAATGTGAAGGATTTGTGTAAGTATATCCATGCTCGACTTGAACTTGACAAAGTCCCTCTTAAAATAAAAATAAAAATAAAATATCATCTAAATAGAAATGAAATATTGGTTATAATAAAAGTAGAAACAATCATACTTGGTGAAAGTAGAACCAACTAACGAATATTGTGAAGAATTAACCATAGTCTGTGAAATAGGTTCAATAGGGGAATTTTGAGGTCTAAAATGGTCTTCCTAATGAACTTATGAAATAATAGTGGAAATAATAGAATAAGATTAAATTACCTCATCAAAGTTTAGAGGGAAAAAAGAAAAAACCATTATTTCAACTCATATTTTCAAGTTATCTCCCTATGGGTTTACTAAAATTTTGACCGAAAACACTCATTAAATGCATAATCTGATTCCTCATCCAAGGCGTACCCATGTTGCATACTTTCAATAGACGCTGATACACGGAAAATGAGAAATACATGAAAAGCATGATTGCAATTACGTTTTTCATGTATTTCTCATTTTCCATGTAGCGAGGTCCATCGAAAGTATGGAACATGGGTACTTCTTGGATAAGGAATTGAATTTTGCATCCAACAAGTACTCCCACATGTAGCGAGGTCCATCGAAAGTATGGAACATGGGTACTTCTTGGATGAGGAATTAAATATTGCATCCAACCAGTACTCCCACTGGAAATTTGAGTAAAACATTTGGGAGATAAGATGAAAATACGAGTGGAAAAAGTAGTTTTATTATTTTATTAATTTTTAATATTTTCACTTTTTTACTCAAAATATGTTGAATCATGCCCCATGGTTGACATGGTCATCTTGAATCCTATAGGTTCTTATATTGTTTATTTTGGTTGTATTTTTTTCTTAGGAGGCCCATTTTAGACCTCAAAATTCCCCTAATTGGTGCCTAGGAATAGTTTTAGATGCGGGAATTGGTGTTTTCTATAGGTTGGTTGCTAGGATACAACATCGGGGGTTCATGTCTCTTTTAGGCTGGTGCCTAAAAATTAGCAAAGGGCATTGATGACCTGTGTCACTTCATCTCTACAAAACAACAAAGGGGATTAATTTCTCTTCTTGGTTGTTTCCTACAAAGTAGTATATGCGTTCAATGTCTCATAAAAGTTGGTTCCTAAAAAGAAGTAGAGATAATTGGTGTCTCCTATAGGTTGGTGCCTACAAGATTATTCATATAAAGAATTTTTGTGGTTTTCTCCCATTAGTGTTTCCATATATATTTTGTGTTACTTTTTTCATTTATGTGATTGGTGTTTTATGATGTTTGAATGCCTAAATAAGTAAAAAAAAAAGGGTATATTGATTCATTTTTCCTCTCTTAGTAAAATTGCGAATTCATCAATTTGTATTAGAGTGAGTTCCTTCATAAAATTCTAACCATTGGAAGGTAAATCTTAGAGGGAAAAATGGCTAGTAAGGGTAATTATTTTTCAAATAGGTAGATGATTATAAAGTTCCAACAATTTCTTCAATAGATAGAAATGAGAGAAAAAAATTTAAATAATGCTAGAGTAATGAATTCCATTCTAAGTGGTTTTCAGATTCAGAGATGATCAAGGTAATGTAGTGTGACTCAATTAAAGAAATTTTGAACAAGGTTCAAGGAATATATGAAGGAGACAAAAAGGTAAAGACGGCTAATCTACAAACAAACAAAATGCAATTTGAAAGTTTAAACATGAATGAAGAGTAAGACATTGATATTTTTCTTTTTTTCTTTTTGTAGATGAGGTTGTGAATACTATTAGAGGACTTGGTGGAATGATTAACGAAGTAGTAATTGTTTATAAAGTGTTGATATCTCTTCCATTAAGATTTAATGCAAAGGTGTCTACCATTAGAGAAATGAAATATATAAAAGTATGAATATGTATTAATTACATATAGTCCTCACTACATATGAGATGAGAACAAGAAAGGTGAAGTTAGGATTAATGGAAGTAGCCTTCAAAGCATCAATGAAAATAAAAGGAAACAAGGACCATGATCATTCTAGATTTAAATTAGATGAAGACGAATTTCAATTATAAGGAAGTTGAAAGTAGGATCTAGAAAATATAAATGTAGGATAACATTAAAATGTCTTGTGGTAGAATAGGTCATTATGCTTCTAAATATCCATATGAAAAATTGGAAGATGGTGATGATGAAGAAGAATATAAATATAGAAGCAAATCTCATGAATATAGAAATAGAGGAAAATTTCATGAAAATAGGAGAGGAATATCTCTCAAGGAGAAAATAATCTATTCCAAGGAAGATGGCATCTCATTGGAGATGAGTGATCAATATGGATCCAATGAAGAAAAATAATGATTCCCATTAATGGCCAAGAAGTCTCAATACATTGATTAGGAGATATTAGATTCAGAGGAAGAAATTCTCAATGATTCAAAGAGAGAAGAAAATCTCAAAGCCTATCATTATTCCAAGGATGTATTATATGTAGAATATGTGTAATCTATTTCAAGAGGAACTAAAAAAGGAAAAGGTACGATAACATTCCATCGTAATTGTAGTATAATAGGTCACCGTGTTGTCAGATGTACGTGCAATTTTTGAAAAATACTAATGATAAAGCAGAGCATGATGAGTATAAAACGGAGGAATGTGGCTCAGTAAAAGGTAGTAATGGATATGTATCTAATAATGAGAAAAAAATTCCTACTAATTTTGATGGAGGCTAAATACACTAGTAAAGAAAACTTAGATTCACATGAAGCCAATTTTGATGGAGAGGTATATCTTAAGGGAGAACATATCATTTCATTAGAAGAAATAGAAAGATTCATTGAAAATCAGAAGGACTTCTTGTAGAAACATAAGAAATAAAAGAAATATTATCTTGTTGAATAAATATTCTCTCTCCTTAAACTACATCTATAAGAGGCAAAGGAAAGAGAAAAAATGTTGGTAATCCAACTCAAATAAATGGAAGTTTGAAAATCCTTTTCTGTTTCCCTCTCATGTAAATATTTTCATGTGTTACTTTAATAATCATGATAATATAAAAGCGATTGGAAAGATAGAGAGGACATGGATTTATAGCTCTAGGATGAAGCTTCTTGGGAATGACTTAGGGAATTAGCCAAGTTTAATATGATTGAAAATCACCCTCACCCACATCCTTGTTGCATTGTAAAAATAATTTACATTGGTGTATGGGTTCTTGAGGAAAAGGATTATAGGTGGAGACACTATGTTCTTCGGATTCCCATGTGTTGTGAATGACTAGTGTAAAATTCTCTTGAGCATTTACTCCTAATATTTAAATATAGCTCAAGGGTGGTTAACTATAAGAAAGGATTTTAATTCATTGTAGCTATGGTTGGGAGGAGATTTCAAGTCCCTCTCTTAGTTTCCGCTCATCCAACTATTAAGATATAAGTTGTTTACTAGTAACTTTTGTATGTTTATGCAATATCAATGATGATTGTTGTTATTATTTGGCAATGGGTATATCAACATTACTAATGAGGAACATGTATTGTTGAGTGTTACGATATGATGGTTTTTAAATGGTTATTATGGTTGTGAGGGACTTGCAGATCCTTTTCATGTTGTTATGTTCTTGAATGGTGAGGATATTTATATATGCTTATGTCAATTGATGGTATAACTAGTTGACTATGAATTTGTGTAGGGTTTCCATTATATGTAATGTGTGGATAATGGTCAAGGAATTTCATTGAATTATGTGGTGTGTTTAAAATCCATGGGTTGTATGATATGATGGAGATGGAGTCTCCATGTATCAAGACGATATACCATTAAAATATTTCCTACAACATGTTAAAGGACCATGTGAGTCTATGTTACATGTGTGATGGTTAGGCTTTTCTTTTTGGACATAGTATAAAGTTGTGATCTTACATTGTAAGGTTTGGGATGGCTAATTATAAGCATAGAAGTCTATAAGAATTTGACTTTCACCTCACATTGAGGAGGCTTTTATCCTGGTGGAATGATCCTTGATAATACTCTAAGGAAGAAATGTGATAAACAAAGGTGTCGAGTTAATAGAGAACAGGAAGAGGAAATCCCTTATAGCCACAATAATTTATTTATGTCATGACATGATGAATAAGCTAGGATATTTCTTATGGACAGAGGAATATTTAATAGAGATGGCAAGAGGGAAAATTTATGTATCCTATCGCCAATATTTTTTTCATGCCATGGATGGTGTGACGAGTAGATATTATGCATTGGAGATGTTGGTGCTATGGATAGAGGGCATGAAAAACATAAATCTCTATCTAAAAATGAGACATAATTGTTTGCACAAAGGTTTGGGAACTCGGTGGGATGCAAAACCTAAGTTGAAATGGCACCTTCCAAGACTGCCATGTGATCAAGTGATATCGCCTTGGCATTAACATGTCATTAGGGAAAGGTTGCAGTGGGTGATGTGGAGCATAGTTGATGTGTCATCAAGAGTACTTGTGGCTACAAATTATGGTGACACTTGGAATAGGATTGAAATGTGGTGAATCATGTAGGTAGGGACTGCATCACCACAGACCACACAACCGTGGAGGAAAACTAATAGTGTCATTTTGTAGAAGGGATACAAATATAATACATCTTATGAAATAAGTAGGAGGAACTTCACAAAGACTCCCTACATTACTTTTAAAAAGCATTCACAACATTTCATGGAGGTAAAAACTTGTGTACACAAAAGTGGTAATGTCGCAAACTGACGGAAGGTGCGAGATGGGGAATGGCCCCATACTTAATGCAGACATTGGTGTCACATCAAGAATGTTTAAAATAGAGCATAAATGTGAGGTAAAGAATTAACTAAATATGGTGCGATGATGTGGTGGGACTGCATAGGCCACAAAGGATGTGGTGGGCCCACATAGGCACTATGTTTCCATGTGGCATACCTCACTTATTGGCAAGGGTTAATTTCTTGAACTTCCAATGAGAATAAGTATCAATTTAGAGGTCATAATGAGGAAATTTTTATATCCTTGGAAATCCCTCGATAAGTTGAATGTGATGGCATAGGGAAAGATTAATTTTGTTAAGTTTAGAGAAGGATGGGAAATTTTGTCACTCGATGTCTATGATCAGACAATGGAGTTCGGTTTAATTGAAACCAACACCTACCATTCCACTCAGATTATTCCAAGGGGGTTGGAGGGAAATTTACAAAGTGGTATCAGAGTATGGTTCAACATTAGACCTGTATGGGCTTGAATGTACGTAGATTTGGACCTCTACTACAAAGTATAGTGATTTCTAGTGATTTTTCTAGTGTGCAATATGTGCTTCTTGTATCATTTTGATTATAAAATTCATGTTAACTTGGAATATGGTGTTTCCAATGCCTCACATCCATATGCTTATGGTAGATTTGGAAAGGATAACATGGAAATGTTTTATTCATATTATGGATTTTCTAACACATATTTGTGTATAACAACACATATGAAGACATGATGAATGAGAAACAAAATGGTGTTGTATAATATTAATAAATGTCACCCTTGTCAAGAAGAAGAGTCAGTTGGAAAGATAATAGAGGAAGACTCCCCTCACTATATTAATTCCCTTAAAAGCATAAGAGATGAGTTCAGAAGTTACAAGGTTGATGAAAAGAGGATCATAGTGGTTCAACAAAGGAAAGAAGAAGTAAATTCCTTCACATTGTATAGTATGTCATACTTGTAAAGGTAGAGGAAACATGATCTACGTGCTAACCATCTATGAAATGATAAAGGAAAACAAGGCCCATGAGAAATTGGAAAGCGTGAATTCAGGTTTGACGGTGTAGAAGGTAGTAGATCTAGGAAGAGGCATAGACATTCAAGCAAGGATACAGTGAGAAGTGGAACTCCACTAAGTATCCCATAAAGAAGGCTAGGTAGTCAAGTCTAGTTGTCTAGTGCTACCATTAAAAGATATTACCAACAGAAAAGGAAAGGAAAGGAGTTGAAGCTCAAATAATTCAAGAAGGAAAAACATCACACATTCGATGGAGAGGTGAAGAAGGGAGAGGAAGAAGAGCCATGGTTATTAGTGATTAAGCAATATTTCAGGGTACATTATTACTCTAAGAACATGAAGGCATGAGTATTTGTCTTTAGCCTAAAGGGAAAGGTTGACATATAATAGGAAGATTTGAGGAATGTAAAGGATATCATAGATAAGGATATTTCCTACATAATATTTGTAAGTTAATTCAGGGAGAAGTATCTATTTGAAGGATATTATGATAGCAAGGCTAACAAATTTTATGAGCACAAAATTAGGTCGCTATCCACTAACGAATATAAAGCCAATTTTTTTGGAGTTTTTGAGAGGTGTGCCTTTCATTAAGGATGAGAAAACAAATTTTCAGAGATATCTTAATGGAATGCATCAGGAATTGAAGGGCAAAATAGAATTCAATGAGCCTAAAAAATTGGAGGATGTAATATGGAAAATTAAGTATTGGTATAAATAATCAAATGTTCAAAATTGACTAGAAAATAAAGGTAAAAGCTAGTTTTAAAGGGAACGGATCTAAATATGTAAGAGGAGATGTGAATTTTTCCACTTTTAATAAGGACGGGTATCAATAAAACAATAATACTACTAATAAGGACTAATTCACCAAGCTTGTTGGAGTAAAAGAAAACCAATTCAGAGGAGGACCTATGCAATGTTGGACGTGTGGAGAGAACCATCGGTGAAGAGACTGCTCTCAATAATGAAGGACTCCTCAAAGAGCATATAATGTGAAAGGACTAGAGACCATTAAAAATATGGCTCAGAGTGTGTCACATATCTATTCTATATTGGACAATAGGCAGGCTAATCACCAAGCGTCTGTGATCAAAATGGAAGTGATGACTCATAACCAACCAGTTTTGACTCTAATAGACCTAAGTTCTAATTATAGTTATGTTAACCCCCAACATTTCAGAGAGGCATACATTGTAGAGCCCCAATAATGATATGTCGTCGCTAATCCACTTGGCCATTAAGACTAGGGAACATGTTGAACATGTGTTGAATTCATGCTCAATCATCATAGGTGGCACATCCACGACTGTAAAAATAAACATATTACCACTGCGTTCATACAACATATTACACATTATGGATTGACTAAAAGACCATAGGATCAAAGCTAATTTCTTTAGAAAATCAATTGAATGTCTCAATGAAAAAGGGGAAACAATGATGCTCCAAGGAAAAATGAAGTCGGTGATAGTTTGGCAAATCACCATGCTACAAGTGAAGAGCTACCATAGAATGGAAAGAAATCTACACATTATCCAAGTGACCAACGAGTGAGAGGTGGAAAGGAGTAAAATTGAAGAGTACTCAGTAATAAACATTTTTTTCCCTTCCCCGCGAAGTAGAACCACAAGGGTGGGGACCGTCTGAACCAATATACTTGACAACACTGCGATCGAAATACCAATCACCAACCGCTTCTGCAATGGTCTGTTATAAAACAAAAACGTATATGGTAGGTTATAACCTAAAGGGGTTTAAATGGTTTAGAGATTGTGAAAGTGAATTTTTTTTTTTTTCAATGATAGATTTTAAGATAAACTCTACATATGTAATGAAAATTTTAAAATTTTCAACTAAATATTTTCTAAATATACCAAAATTTTATTATTATTTATTATTTTTATAACTAAATTGTATCTTGTTTAGAATACCATGAACAAATATATCTCCACATCAACTGAACTTTGAAAGTTTGAACATAACATATTTAGAACATTATCTGGAAAGAGACCAATAATGACGTAGCTTCGAATTCAATTTTGGAGAATTTGGTGAGTGCCACAGAGCTTGTACGTTTGTTTGACACTGTGAATAGCATGAATCGATAAACAACCCTCCGTCGCATGAGTCAAACACAGGTGTTATCCTGTGATGGGTAACAGTATGTTATTGCACTGAACATAACATTATTTAATCTTGGGATTGATAATATCGAAAAATATATGAATATTTTTTCATAAATTTGGGTTTTTGTTAATTTTTTATATTATTAGTGTAACTATTTATCGTTATTAGCTCAACTTGTTTTTGTATTATTATATCTTTATAGTGACCATGTTGTTATTATTATGTCCTTTAAAAACCCTTATTGTTATATAGTCTCATATTATTATTATTATGTTCCATAAAAATTTACTATTGTTATTGTTGTGGTCTTACAATATTACTGTTATGTAGGCTTTTATTGTATTGAGACTTTTTAGACTCTTATATATATAAAAAAGGTCTTGTCATTTCTATCAGCTAAAAATTGTTTATTTGTGTACTATAATGTATAATATAAAAGAAATTTCTAGTTTAAATAATTGATTTCTTTTCTATAATTTCATAACAAATATTTTGAAAAAAACATTTCCTATATAATTATTGCACAAAATTTCACCATAATTAATTGATCCAAAGTATGATAACAAAAACCTGAATTCGAGAAAACAAAAATGCATAGTGTTAATAGAAAGAGAAGCTTCGAGTATTTATGCAGAAAGTAAGCTTTCATTATTTCCAATTGCCACGGAGCGCAGGTCGTGATATTCGCCTTGCACTCGTCCCAAATACCGTTGGAATCTGCTGAAGTAGGCACCCAAATATTTGCAACCTGTAGAAAACAAATTGACAGACACAGAAGACATGACATTGCATTCAATTATTCTATGATGTAGACAAAACAGTGAAAAAGTCTCCAGAGATTTTATCTACCTGTGTGGTATCATATGCAGAGTTTACGACAAAAAGTGGTGGTTTGATCAACTGTAAAAGATACTGGGAAAGAAACACTGCCATGATGTAAAATCAATGTTAGTAACAACTCTTATAGATAAGATAATTGCCATCATAGATAGAGGTTTCTCACTAGTTAGGTTTTACTAATAAGTTAAGAAGTAATCTCCTTAGATGGATTTTTTTGGGATATTTAAAAAAAAAAAACGTCAAACATAATTTAAAATGAAAATAATTGCTTAACGTCATATTACCAGACTTCCGGGATCCATTTTTGATGTACAAACAGCTGGTAAGTTTTTTAAAGAACCCTGAAATACAATATCATGTTCAATAAAACCATGACAATGGAAGATAGGTTTCATGGAATTGCAAGGATAAAAAGTAGAGATGAAGAAAACAAATACAAAATGTTAAGTAGATTAGGATAAGTAGAAAAGAGTCGAGGTATATACATGAAATGTGACGATTTCATTATGGAAAAGTCTAAATAGATTTCGACCAGCTACGTTGTCTCTGTAGTCATGCGACAATATGTAATCGAATTATCAAAATTTGCAATAAACTTTGTATTAAATATACATGTATATAATAGAAAATATGCATGCAGGTTGTAGATTAAAGTAGAGAACGACATTATTAAACTTTTGTAATTTTCGATTATAAATCTCATTGTTCTTTCTCTAAAAATATAAATAATTCCCTTCAAAGAAACGATATTTTAACATAATCTAAATGAATAAGAAATAATAATTATATTATTCGAAATAAGAAATAATAATTATATTATTCGAAATAAATGTGAAAGGAAACATACAAATCCATGAAAAATCCAGCATCGGCCATGCATTTGACCTTAACACTCTTTGGAAGAAGATCCCCAAATTCATTGCAGTGAATATACGTTGCGAGGCCACCTGCTGAGGAGCCACTGAGTAGGACCTGCCATATGAAATTTTATTACATCTCACCATTTCAATAAAGTTATAAAAGAGCAATCTTCAATTTGATATGGTCCTAAATAATGGATTTAATTGGAAGGGAATACCAGTATGGAAGTAAGGAGAGGAAACACATTATGATATATATATGTTTGTAAGTTTTTTTTTAAGTAATTTGGATGGGATAAATTACACAATCTAAATTTGTAATTTTTATAAATTTTTATTTATATTTTAAGGTTATTTGACATTTTGTAATTATAACATTTTTTTTTAAATTATTTTATATAATATATACATAGTTGAATGAAATATTTTATTTAATATGGACATTGAAATATTTTATCTATTAACAACATTGTGTATATTAAAATGTTTTTCTAATAGTAAGTTATTTTTAAATACACATCAATTTTACTTAACTTTGCATTATAAGCCATATTAGTTTTATTACTATTCATTATTCAAATGCCACATATCAAATTTGTAATAAGAACTAAATGAATTACACATCTCCCTTTTCTTATGAGATATGAGAATTATTTTACTTTTAATTATTTCATTTAAACGTTAAAATATTTTACTATGTCAAAATACACAAGTATGTTATTTCACATATACAAAGCAATATTCGATTAATATACAAGTATCTTATCTCGAATATATATAGAAATATTTTATTAATGAATTAGAAATTAAAAGTGAAATATGTATGTTCATTACTATTTTTATTTTATTATACTATGTTGGAAACAATGTTTAACACTGAGATGGGAGGTTGTGGGTGGGGATGGTGAATCAATATTAAGGTTAATTTTTAGTTTTAAGCCAATTTGCATTTCCATTTTAGGCTTGGAAATCATTCATGTGAGTCATTATCATCATACCATATAACCACAATACAAATAAAAACATGAACACACATACCATGAGAAACATACACATAAGACACAATAGTTTAACGTGGAAACCCTTTCCGGAGAAAAACTACCACTTCTTTGTTTGTATGATGATGTAAAATATAAGCTTCTACTCTATTTACATTTATCTTTCCTGAGAACCCACTCATAGGAAACACCAACTCCCTTTGATTGTTTGCTAGCAGTCACTAGTAAGAAGCACCAAAACCCTTATTATGCAAACACATGATCAACTTACCATCAACCACCAACTTCATGGATTTATGCAAGCACCCACTTGCAAGAGACATTGACCTCCAAGCTCTCCATAGACACCTACTAGATGGAAGATCCAACTCCCTACTTTGTAGGCTCCAACCCACACTAAATAAAGAAATATCTACTCATTATTATGACACCCACTTGGCCTGATTTTAAATCTTTGTTCTCCTCATCAACCTTCACTTCACTCATCCCATGTAGCTATATGTATTATGCTCACTTTGCTCTCCTTGCATCTCTCGGCCTTTGATGTTACATAACATCTCTCCTCCTCTCTCAACAACTCTCATACACACAAAGCTCTCTACACAACTCTCCAATAATGTTGCATTCCCCCACCATTCGCAATTTCCATCCATTCTTTTGTTCCTTTGTAATGCAGAGAACAATGTAATATCTCATCTTATCACATAGTCTCAATGTACATTGCTATGGATCATTTTTCTTGGGATAAGAAATTTTTTTCAATCTCATAACTACATTGCTTTCAAGGCACAAAACTTATCTACATCAACAATTTGGGTATCAGTGGAACTTACTCAACCATCATGCAAAGTCATGGTCTCCAATACTTCTTTATAAGGCACACAAGAATCAAGAAGAATAATGCAACACACAATTAGAATTCATTAATTCATGAAGGTTAAACTTGTTGCTTCCCTAGCTATCCATCCATCAATATGCCCCTCTTATTTGCAAAAATAAATGGTTTCAACTATTGTTGAGTTCTTTTATAGGACCAACAGCATGATATAGAGATTATTGAGAGCATTTCCAACCAGTAACACGAATTTCAAATAAATTCCTTATTTAATTATGTGAGTGTCTTTGTTTTCACAGTTAGACTTATTTTTATCTGTACTACTTTATTTATTTATTTTTCTATACTATCCAACTCTACTTGAAATATAAAACATCTATTCAAGTGTAGGAATATTTATTTTGAATTCATGAGCATAACATAATTATAAATATACTCATATTCAAAATTGGATGATATGATTTAATGATTACCAAAATAGAAGGGGTGGCAAGAGCAGAAGGGGTCATCATTTCCTCAATTAAAAAGAAAAAATAATGTTTTCTTGGGGATTAGGAAATACCACTAAGAATAGAGTGGAACAATCGACATTATAGATGTGGATGAACCTGGAAATTTATAAAAGTATCAATCATATTAAGGTAATTGGGGATTCTTGTCTAGTTATCAATCAACTATTTAAACTCTAATATTAGCGCATTTTCTCTCATGATCTATGGTCATGAATCAAATTATTTATTACATGCATTAATAAGGTGGAGGAATTTACATATTTTAAGGGGACTTCTTGGATGATACCCAAGCCAACACAGGATTAGGGTTACAAGAAGGAGTTGTAAAGAGGGCCGCCCCATCCCATCACCCCATTCAATAATGAATTCAATAATCATGCATTCTAAATTCTCAGTTGGCAAAAATGGAGCTTTGTGGGCTTTCTTAGTCCTCCTAAAAATCATAAACATGTTCTCACATTCTATCATTACAATTTATTCTTTAATTTGGAATATATAGGGAATATTTAGAATAAATTTCATTAGTAATATGAATAATAATGGTAAAAGGATTCATACTAAAATAATACTATATTCATGAACTTGGGAAGTCCTTCCATCATGATCTAGACAATGAAAAATTTAAATGATCGACTATTGCATAATGATAATGAAATTCCCACCCAACAATTATGTGTTTTATCCATATAGATAAAGGAATATCAAGAAAAATATAGTCATCATGAAACATAATCATTGCCGCAGAATTAGTTTTTATATGAATGATAATATGATCACTACAAATACATATATGATCATAATATGGAATGGATCCATTAATCTATCTTAAATTATTGATTAGGAGATCTAAATACAATAGACTAATAAGGATTATTGAGGGTTTCCTAAAATGGGAAGTATGGGAGAAAATGTCCCTTTGTTTTTTTGAGGGGGATTGAATGATTACCTTATTTATTATCTATATATTTATGAAATATTGAAATGCTTGTACCCAAACAAAAGGAATTTATTAGGAAGTTTGTATTCCCTAATTTTGTTAACTAGAATGAAGATGTCTCATAAGAATGATGGTTGAGGAATTCAACGGATAGCATTGAAATCATTATGTAGGATTCTACATATTTAGGATTCAAATCCCTCTCTTTTTCTATCTTTGCTCTACTATTTTCTTCTCACCCATTCTTTTTTCAATCTATTGAATCCCAATAAGACAATTTCCTAATTTCGATATCAATCTCCCTCTACTGAAAAAGTAATGAACATTAATTCATAGTATTGGCAGGGTAAATACTATTTTAAAAAGAAATAACAGAAAAGTATCATGGATAACATGTAACATAGGAAAGGATTATAAAATTTTTCCTTTAAGAAGGGGGAAAGAAGGTATAAGAACATAATTTCTCAATGTCCAACAACTAACCCCTCCTTTTGATTCATTCTTGAATCAAAGATTGAATAAAATAATACTCTTTGATAAAAAATTAATTAATCTTCAAACTAATCGATTTACTATCTACTATGTGATTGTTGAATCCTTTATATTTTACAATGTAAATAATTAAAAGTAAAATGCTTTGGAAATTTGTCTCCCTCGAATAGATCTATATTATTGTTAATGATTGATGGCGGTCTTTGTTAATTTCTTATAGTAATCACTTCTTGAGGTTTTCAAGGGTAATTTGATATATCTACCATATTCTCGTTCACCTAAATATGTCCATGATTAACTAATTGTGTAGCTCTATGAATGGTGAAAACCATACCTAATTGAAAAAAAATATTAGTCAAATTCATTTCTAGTAATTGAAATGGGACTTGACCCTTTGATCCTTTATTTCTTCTAGAAATATGAACATATTTAAGAAATTATCACTCCATTAGTCTCTAATGAAAAACAATTTCTATTTTTATTTGAGCTGGATACAATATTGATAGATTTTCCTCAAAGAATATAAGTTCATAGAATCCTCTTAGTTTTTGGGTATTTCATGTTTACACCTAATATTTTGGATTAGGTAAAATGATGCAAATATTGTAGATAGTAAAAATAAAAGGAAGTTGGAAGACGAACAGCCATTGGGAGATGAAACCCAATAGTCTCGTCTCCTTGTATATATTAATATTCCCCCTTAATGAAAATCAATTCAAATTCTTGGAGTTACTCTTGGCTTGTCATGGTATTAAAGATGTTAAACAAGCACATGGCAGAAAGAGTATGAAAGATAAAACATGAGAGTATGTTTTTATTAACAAATGATATACATTTATAGTACATGGTTTGACCATTGGGTTCTCATTCCAAGGTCTCTTGGACTTTCTTAGTCTATTTCGCTTCCACACTAACCCGTAGAGGATTAGGAGTCTAATATTCCCCCCCCTTAATCCAAAGGGTTATGTATGAGTCCAAGAAGAGACTTGTAATACAAAATGTGCAAAAAATGCATGGCAGTACTAGGCTGAATGTGCTCTCTGAAATGTTGGTATAAAGGGCGGTGGTTTAAGGATGACCACCAACACTAGAACGCTTAGTTCAGTTCCTGAAACTCTTCCAATTCTCGTATGAAGCTCAAGTCTTCTGCTAGAGGAAGTGTTCATGATGTTTTGAAGAGGGAAATCTTCAACCATGAAAGGGAGGTCTCACCCTACATAAAAGGGAGAACTTCAACCTAAAAAGGGAAGTCCCAGCCTATGATGGTTTAAGGATGACCAACAACTTTGGAATGCTTAATGCAATTCCTGGAACTCTTCCAAGTCTGGCAGGAAGATGAAGTCTTCTGCTAGAGGAAGTGTCCCCAACTCTATTCCTAGAATTCTTCCGAAATTAGCAAGAAGTTGAAGTCTTTTGCTAGAGGAAGTGTCCCAGATTACCAATTGAAGGCATGCTTAGGGGCATCTTTGTCTCTGGCTACAACTCTGAAAGTGGTGTGGCAGGTTGTGGCTCAAGCTTGCTTGATGTGAATTTGAAGCTTGTAGATGACCATCATTTCCCCCCCATTAGATACAAGGTGAGATGATGGAGAAAACTCAACTGCAAGACCATTTAACACTCTAGAACAAGTTCTGAGATGTGACTGAAATATCATCTTTGCTGTTGATGGCCATTACCAAGAAGCGATCCATCCAAGATGAATATTTTTTCTTGTAGGAGGTTTGCTTTTGAAGCATTTGTTTGAAGAATGATTTGTTTTATGAAAATTCTTACATGGATGAAGATCAAAACAATGATATTTCAAAAGGCCAACTCGGTCACAGTGTTGGCATTTCACATTTTTTTGTTGTCGTTGTCGCTGTGGAGGAGGGGCAGAATCTGGAACAGCTGAAGGTGAATTGTCTGAAGTAATCTAGCACTCTGAAACTGGAAGGGCTTTGAGTACTCTGGAATATGAAAGGACACATCCTTGTGATATCCAAGACCAATTCTATGCTTATTGTGTAGAAGTTGTTCCCAAGGTCTGATGATTGGCTTGGGAAGTGAAAACTGAACTTCTACATCTACATGTACAATTGTTGCTTTATTGGGCACTCGATCAAAATAAATTGTAAAATTATTGTCTTGTTGTTTATGGGAGTCTGTTTCATTGTTCTAAATAGAAACATGTTCAGAATGATGACTCCATTGTTGTAATTCTACTTGATGTAGTTGAGATTCAAGCTACAAAAAATCAATTTGTTGTTGTGCATATTATAGACATGTCTGAATTTCAAAGAGAGAGTCTTTGCTGATTTTGACTATGTTTTCGACACTAGAATGTATTAGCGTATTCAATAGCTCTAATACTCCATAAAGTCTTCCCATTTTATCAACAAATCAAACTCTATTAAATACACTTATTTTCTCTTATTTTCAAAGATATTAGAAGTTTCTCCAATTTAAATTTGCACCAAGTTTTAGTTGAATGGTGAAATCATAAAACCTTTGGAATAAGGGGATGACTTCTAGATACTTTAATACTCTAGATGAACTTCAACACTAAACACAAAAACCATAAATAGTTTTAAATACAATGCCACAACTGGGGCATCAACAACTACAAACTTGCTTGGATCCTTCAAATAATCCTTCACTTTCTTGGCCAATGGAAAAGGATAGTCAAGTTCAATAGTGATTGTTGTCACACTAGAAATACCATGTTAAAACAAAGAAGCTTTCAATGGTCTCCAATCTCCAAATTAATTCAAATATCAAAAATCCCACATGCTATAACTCTTGTTCATGATGATCGAGATCTGGCGGAGATACTGTTGCGTTATTCACTATTTCACTTTATATAGAGCTGTCAAAATAGATATGGCCTAGGTTAAACAATATGAACTTCATATGAATGATATTGTACAGTTCAGCTGACATGTCTTGTTGAGTCCCAAACTTACATCTTCCCTATATACCTTTTTACCATTTTTTCTCCAGTTACCTGAACCTCCAAGCTATCAAATCATTTCATATTAGTGTAAAAAGAGCATTTAAATGGTTTCCTAACTATGTCTTGTGATTGCTGTTTGATTTAGATTTTTGCTCAATTAGCTGCAGAATCTTGTCACTTTCCATAGCCAGAATCAGTTTCCGCAGCCTTTTTGTTCAAGTCTATGTTACAGCTGTCTACTGGAGAATCTAGCCACATGGGCAAGCTACAAATCATGTGAACATGGAACATGTCCCCTTGGTTCAACCGAATCACTCAAAGAAGCCCACGATCAAAGCCGGTCAAACGATGGTCAACACTAGGAGTTTGCGGTGGCAAGACTCTGTTTTTCATCACGAGGAGGATTGCGTGGCAAGATCCTAAATCTCAGGAGGTGTGCTAACACCTGGGGACTACCCGTGAACCGAATCTAACAAGCCAACCTCCTTGGATTTATTTCTCACAGCTACCATACTGCTAGATTTCTGAATATGGTCATTTACGTGTCTGTCTACCAACGCAGACCTTAGGAATTAGTTATCTATTTCCTGCTATATATAAAGCATCCTCATATGTGTATAGTCTAGTTTTTGATATGTAATCTTGACAGTTTTTACGAGCCATCGTGCCGTGACTTAGTCCTTATGTTATGACTGTATTTCAATATATGATAAGACACTGCTTTTAAGTTCAAATGCGTGATTGATTTCTGATTGGCTGAGGTTGCAGAGGACCCCTGTACACCAAGGTTCTGTAGTTACTATATAGTTCCATGTTTTCTTCATTTACGCTCTTGATGCCGTAGATGTTTGCTTGTATATATTACATTGCTCATGGTGTTCTTGTTATTTGTTGTTCATAGTCTCTTTTATGCTTTCTAATGACTGTCAACTGATCAGTATTTTCATTTCAGGTTCTAATAGATAGCCTAGGCAAGTGCACATAGCTTTTTGATGACTAATGACATGATGGAATCATCTTGTCCTTCTGCTGATTTGTTTTCTTAGTTCTAATTCCAGCACTGTTTATTTCTTTCAGTTTGGATTTGTTCATTTACTTTTCTGCAAGATAGATATTAGACTATTGATGTCATTTTCAGTTACCTCCTATAGCCAATGCAAGTCGAATGGTGAGGTATTGAGTGTGAATGTATAGTTTGATACTCATTTATTTGTTTTTGCAAGTTAGTGATTAGATTACTCATATCATTTTCGGTTACCTCCTATAGCCAGAGTGAGTCGAATCGTGAGGGATTAAATGATGAATGTGTAGTTTGATCTTAGTTCTATTTTATGCAATTTAGATATTGGATTACTCAATTTGTTGATGAATACCTCCTATAGCCAGAGCGAATCGAATGGTGAGGGGTCAGAAATGAGTTGATGTGATGTGGTTTAGTTTACTTTGCTTACAGTTTTTTAATTGCTTTGAGTTCAGTTTTTTTCTTTTTATAGAGCAGCAAGGATACTTGGTTTCATAGTCACTAGTTCACTATTTGGTTTAATTAGAATTTAGGTACATCTTTATTTTCTCTCAGTAATTGATTTCATCATTGCAAGTTTGAAAACCTTTTGAACACTTTGAAGTTTGGAAATTATTTTAAAGGTCACCATTTCCTTGAACACTTTTATCCATACTTGATTATTAGAATTACCATCTCACATTAGGAAATCAACAAGAAGATAAATCCAAAAAAAAATCAAAAATCAAAAACGACAAAGAAATAAGAAATTGGTTATCTTGCATATATAGTGCACTTCACTTTAGCAGTTTACGACTCCTGGATTGACAATTTATATATCAATTTAGGACACACTAAATTGACCAAACATGTCTCTTGAATATTCTTTCAATCAAGGGCTTTTTATTCTATATATTTTACATGAAAGCCATCCCATGATTATTGAGGGCCACATTCTTAACCAGCAAATTAATCTTCTTCCTTCCATGTGCACTGCAATGGCCATTACAAACCATTCCAAACACACTATAGATACAAAACTATAACATCTACCTTCATCTTTCTATGATACAATGATCAATGTATCTTTGAGAACTGTGTGAGATGTATATGTTGAACTGATCAGCGCTGGATAAATATATTGAAGAAACCAACCATATTTAAGATGATGAGAAGTTGATATAACATTCTATAATAACTTCCAATACATCAATCTACTGAAGCTCAATCGAGTATTTCATTCGCTAACAACAATGTTGGTATGCACTGGGAGCAGCTAATGACAAATGTCTTTGCTATTAAAATCTGGGAAGGCAAAAAGGAATGAAACATATTTCTGGTGATTATGGGGGTGATATTTGTCCCAAACTACTTCCTTGATATTATAAGAATATCACTATTGTTTAGAGTAAGGAATTTGTGCTCGTAGAAGGCAGATGTGTCAGGAGCGCAAGTGCATTTTTTTATTTATTTGAGACAGTGGATAGAGAACCCAACACAAATATAGCTGAGAGAGGTCAACCAGATAGTTTGTAGCATGCACACAATAATGACAGTTTTATCTACAGGAATGCAGAACTGACATGCACAGAGAGGCCACAACTAGTGGCTAAAATTTGAGCAGGGCATAAATTCACTTGCAACTCTGATACCATTCTAAACACACACATGGCAGAAACAGTATAAAAGATAAGACATGGGAGTACGTTTTTTATTAACAAATGATAAACATTTATAGTACATGGTGTGACCATTGGGTTCCACATCCCAAGGTCTCTTGGACTTTCTTGGTCTATTCCACTTCCACACTAACCCATAGAGGATTAGGTGTCCAACAAAAGAAAAGCCCCATTTTTAGCATTTTTTGCCCAATAACTCCTACATTGTTAGTCATATTCCTTGGTTATCTATCCCTATGTGTTTTTTACATTAAAGGCTCTGATGCACTCTATGTGGAAGTTGTTTGTTTCATTTGTAGGAGAAGGTTTGTGCATGCCTTGAGTAGACACATAACTCTATTGAATAGTTAAATTTACAGTGCATTGTATTGCATACCAAAAAAATGTGCTGTGAAAGCTACATTGAGTTCTGGAGCGATTATTTTTTTATGTGTTGAAGGGGTCATATTCCTACTACATTGAGGCATTTTATTGCAACGTGTTGTGTTGAAAAGCTTAAATTTGGTTGAATAATGGTGAATAAACTCTCAAAGGTCGTGATTAGTGTTGTAATACATATGGTGTAGTCAGTGTGGAATAGTTTGCATTATATACACTATGATTGAAGCATTGAACAGCTATGTATGCTCTTCTAGATTGATTGAATGTTATGCATGAATGTTTACTTTGAGCATTGGACAAAAGCTAGTCGAATGGTGCATTAAATTCCATGTGTGGTGGCTCTGTCATGACTAAGTTAAGTCCTATGTTGCAAGAAACTTCTGACCTAGATGAAGTATATACATGTGCATTCACCTTTTACATTGCAATGGCTATCGTTCCTTACTCTAATTTTCTGAACACTATGTAATTTGATGTACAATGCTTGGGTTCCTGAATTGTTTGTTGGAGTGCATATGGTATTCATTGAATACCTTTTGAATACCTTTGTTGAAGTTTTTATATCATTGGGTCATATAAAGTGATATGGTATGATGTGCAAATGGTATATTAAGTTCTGAAGTGTGTATGGTATAATATGAAGTGAGTATGTTGAGTTAATAATTATTTAGTTATTAAATAATGTTTACAAAGTTATTCTAGTATGGGATGTACCATTCACTCCCTTTCATATGGTAATGAAATAGTATGGAGGTATATTTGAGAGACTACATCTTTAATTGATTTTATTTTAAGACATATCCAGTCAGATTTTTTGAAAATACATCAAGCTTTTGTTGCAACCTGTAACTATTTTGGGCACAGATCAGATCATATGATGCATTCACTTATCTTTGTAGTTGAAGTGATTCTCTCTGACAAAGAGAACTAACATGAGTGGTCTAATAAGATAATACATACCCTTATTTTCAATGAGTTGTGGAAAGGGATTTGTGAAGGAGAAAGAGATAATGCACCTAAAAACTCCACTTTAGATAAGGATCTTACTGTTTGGGAAAACAAGAACAACAAGGCATATGCCTTGATTTCATCCTCCATAAATGAAGAGGCGAGTAAAAATATTTCGACATATTCAAATGACTTTGAATCCATAAAGAAGTTGAAGGAATTGTATGACTCGCACTCTGAAATTGAAGTTGTTATGTTGATGATTAAGTTGTTCAATCTTGAATTGAAAAATGATGACCCTCTTGCCTTAACATTAGAAGTAAGATCTATTATGAATGACATAAAATCTACTGGTGTTGAAATAGATATTCCTCTCATAGATTTTGTCAAGGCACTATATCCCACGTATTCACATTATCTTAAGTCATTGCAGGAAAGTGGAAAACTCAAGTATATTACCTTTGAATCCATTGAGAATAAGTTTTTGGAAAGAGAGAAGGATTTTGGGAGCAAGAAAGCTCCTCAACCTTATGAAGAAGTTGTGTGCCTTGCAGAAAAAGAGAAGAATCATGCACAAGATTCTTCTAGAGGAAGAGGTGACCGAAGAAGAAGAGGAAGAAATAACTTTATATGTAGGGGTGGCAGACATTTCCAAGGAGAAATGATTGATATTCATTTCATACAATGAAATAGAGATGGACATGATGCTTCCACCTGTAAGCTTCCTTGGGACTAAATCATGTAGGAAAGAAATGAAGAAAAGGGTAAAACACTTGGTAAAGGGAAAGGAAAAGAACCTGAGTCCTCTTAATATGTTTTGGTACATTGCAACATTGAAGTAACTTAAGACTTATTCAATGCTTCACCTGCTTCGTGGAAAGATGCTCAATTACTTTATTCAGGAGCAACTTGCCACATGACATTCAAAAGATATTTTTTTGGAGAATTCACTCACAATGTTGATGGAGCAGTATACTTTGCAAACAAGTCAAAACACAAGCCATCAGGTCTTGGCAGAATCAAGCTCAAACTACTTGTACTTCTAGATTTTTTCTATGAGATGTTCTATACCTCACAAAGTTGAGGAGAAACTTGTTGTCTTTGGTCCACATCCACTAGAAAGGACACTCAACTCACATATTTGATGGCAAGGTTGACGTGAGGAAAGCATCAAATCACTCACTTGTAATGACTTGGATAGAGGAAGAAGGACGCTTGAAGCTGCAAGGAACCTCTAGTCATGCAGATAAATTTTCATAATTTTCTCACTATGATGAAGGTACATTTCCATAAATTCTTTTATGGCATGTTAGATTTGGACACTTGAACTATGACAACCTTCATAAATTGAATGAAAATGGTGTCACTCATTTACCTCAAATTCCTAGGAAACTTAAGCAATGTGATGATTGTATCTTAGAAAAGCACAACAGACAAACTTTTCATGATTCTCATTCGAAATAACATAGAAATATTGAACTCATTCATTCTTATTTATGTGGCTCAATGCCTGTTCCTTCTGAAAATTGTAATAAATATAAGATGAACTTTATTGATGAATACAACATAATGAGTTGGCTTTATTTATTGAAGAACAAATCTAAAACATTTGAAACATTCAATAACTTTCATGCAAGGATTGAAAATTATGCACAATATCATATTGGCTCTATTCGTACTGATAATGGAAAAGAATACACTTAAAATGAATTTGAAAACTATCTTCACCATCATGGGATCAAACATAAAACTATCACAACTTATAACGCCAACAGAATAGAGTAGCTAAAAGAATGAACAATACAATCTTAAATACGGTATGTTCCATGATGTTTTTTCAAGAATTTTAAGTTGGTGTTTTGGGCTGATGCAAATCTATGTGTTGTATATATAAAGAATAGGTGTCCAACTTATGTTATAAAAAACAATACTCTCTATGAAATGTGGTATGGACATATTCCTTCGATGAGGCATCTCAGGGTTTTTGGTTCTGCCTATTATGCCTTGATAACTAAAGAAAAAAGAAAAAAACTCGGTGCAAGTCATTGAAAATGTATCTTCTTAGGGTAATCAACAACCACCAAAGCATACCATCTCTATGTTGAAGTGAATAAGAATTTTATAGTATCTAGAGGTGATCTTTCTTGAATCTTCCAAAACTGACAATTGTTTTCAGCAACAACTTGATCCCCTGGATATATTCGGACAAGAAAAGTCTTTTCAAGAGTTTGATAATGAGATTCCACATATTCAAAGATGGGATCCATCCACTGATGACACTTTGAGTGATGTGATTGATAAAATTGGGAGATTAAATCTTGATTCAACCCCATATTAGTCAACTAAGCAACCGGGCCATCTCAAAAAGGTCCTCCAAAATGGTTGATAAAGACACTTGAAAGTGTTCATCTTGATGTGGTTGGAAAAAGGGGAAGAAGATGCTTTGTTAGAAAAAATGGAGGTAATGTAGACAGTCTTTATTCACCTATTTATATGGATGTTTCTTATGTCTGTAAACTGTATTTGTCTACATATTTTGAACCAACTTCTTTCAGAGAAGTCACTTCTTATTATGAATGGAAAGAAGCGATGAATGAATAATATGATGCTTTGATCAAGAATGGCAATTGGAAGTTGGTTGATCCTCCATTGGGAACCAAACCAATAGGCTAGAAGTTGGTCTTCAAGAACGAGTATAAAGAAAATGGCTCACTCGACAAGCATAAATCTAAGCTTGTGGCAAAAGGTTTTGCACAAAAGGAAGGGATCGACTATGAGGAGATTTTTTCCCCCATAGAAAAACAAACTACCATCTAGACAATCTTTTCCTTCGTAGCTCAGAACGGTTGGAATGTCTAGAAAATGGATGTAAAATGATTTCTTGAATGGAGAACTAAAACAGAATGTTTTTATGTCCCAAACAGAACGATTTTTTCTAAAGGGTCAAGAACACAAAGTATGCAATCTTGTAAAATCATTGTATGGCCCAAGCACCACAATCTTGGTACGAAAAGTTAACTGAGCATCTTTTGAAACTCAATTTCAAACATTATGATCTTGATGATATAGCCTTCTTTGTCAAGAAAGTTGGAAAAACAATTGTATATCTTTTTCTTTATGTAGATGATATTCTGATGACAGGGTAAAAAGAGAGCTACATTGCATCCATAAAGAAAGAAGCGAGGAAATGTTTTGAAATGACAAATTTCGGCTATGTTCACTAAAATCTTGTTATTGAAGTAACTCAACATCTGAATTTTATATTCCTCTCTCAGAAGAAGTACATTGGATATGTGTTTAACATGTTTTGCATGGTTGAGTGTAAACCCTTTATTACTCCAATGGGGAAAATCTTAAAGCTCAAATTGACTGAAGGAAAATAGTTTGAGGATGCAAAAAAGTATAGACAGCTCGTAGGAAGTCTCAAATACCTGAAAACTACCAAACCATACATTTGATTTGATGTTGGAATCCTCTCTAGGTTTATGAAGAAACATTGTGAGGATCACTAGTCCACTGCAAAAATAGTTCTAAAGTACTCGAAGGGATCTCAAGGCTTTGGACTCAGGCATACTTCGGTGGATGACTTCAGCTTGATTCGATACATTGATTCAGATTTCGATGGAGGTAAGGAAACTGGAGTATCTAATTCAGGTTATGTTATGAGTCTTGGATCAGGAGTTGTCTCGTTGAGGTCATGCAAGCAATCGGTTCCAACAGATCTTATAATTGTATCAGAATATGTGGCATTAGTTGAAGCAATGAAGGAAAGTGTGTGTCACAAGAAAATTATGGAAGATTTGTAGGAGAAACAAACATACTCAACTCCTCTTTTGATTGATAACACTTCTACAATAGAGTTGGCCAAGAACCCAAAGTTCCATGATCAAATGAAGTACATCAATACAAAATACCATATGATTTGACATCATGTTAAGGCCAACAATCCACCTACAACATTGTTCCATAATGAATAGATTGCAGACATCTTCACCAAAGCGCTTGGAAGGAAAAAGTTTGAAAGATTCAGAATGATGTTTAGCTCACCAACATCCGTTCAGATTAATGGTGGGAATGTTGACACCTAATATTTGGGATTAGGTAAACATATGTAAATATTGTAAATAGTAAAAATAAAAGGAAGTTGGAAGACAAAAAAACATTGGGAGTTGAAACCCAATAGTATCTCTATCCTTGTATATATTCATATTCTCCCTTAATGAAAATATATTCAAATTCATGGACTTACCCGTAGTATGACATTCTACTATTGAGCTTTGTTAATATTTTCAAATGACATATTATTTTTAAATGAGATCCCTAATAATCGGACATAGAAGCTCCTTATTTAATTAAAAAATAGTTATGAGAAGAAGTAATAATAGTATAACCCATATGCCCCCAATCGGGGTGTGAGTTGTCAGATAGAGCCATTAAGGTAGTGATTATGATAAGGACACAAGGAAATGTTTCCATTGCCCACCACACACTTGAAGCAAAGGGTGTGGTGGCCTTCGACATGCTTAAGACAACAGGAGTGTAGGAAGGTGACAAACATATCTGGGAAAGTTTACCAGCTATGGTGAAGGATAGAAGGCCAGGGTTTGAAGGAGCAAAGGCACTAAAGGCGAGACTGGAGTAGAGGCCTAGGAAGGGACGGGGGCTCCATCGGCTCCAAACGTTGGCTACAGAGTATGTAAACTAGCTTTTCCTCCACTACACCATGATTCCCTATGTCTGGTTTGATAACTGGGGTATTGGGGGCACTTGGTTTCTAGGTAAAAGTAATTCTAGCTAGGAGATATGCATGTTGTCAGACGATTGCTGGAGTAATCCCAGCTCCATGGGTTCCTCCCTAGTGTCAATCTGTTATGGGATTTAACTTTCTTATGTGGAGCTTATCAGGCTTCATGGGGAGGGTGGAAGTTTGGGAAGGTACCTTTGTCTTGTCTACATGGCAATCTTGGGGTTCAGGGGCTGGGATGCTATCAATGTCTATGTCTTGATGAAAGTTTGTTTCTTGGTTTTCTCCATGGGTGTTGAGGGTAATTGGTAGGGATAGCTCCTAAGGGTCGGTGACAAGTACTTGAGGAAAGCTAGTAGTGGGGAGGTTGTCGTGAGTAGGGGTCTTCTAAAGTCTAGGAATTGGCATGAATTAAGCATTGGCCATGTCAGCTTTGGCTGGTTGAGGGGAAGTCAAGAGTCAAGAAGAGTTTGGCTTGGGTGCCTCTTGTAGCTCGAGGGTCAGATTTTGCGCTACAGTGCTAGTAAGGGCAAGGCTAAAACTTTGATGAGTTTGGGGGGATGGGGAATGGTCATACAACGGTGGGTAAGGGAGGTACGAGACTTGGAACCCATTAGCTTGGCTACTGTGTTATAGGATATATAGTTGTTCGGTTGTTGGCACCTCGCTCCCAAGGCTGAGACCGAAGCATTTGCAAAGCAATGGGCATGTCGGGGCATCTGCTGGGGAAAAGTTACCAGGGTATGGGTCATGGTAATGTTGGGTGGGGGATCCTGCATTTTGGGGGTTATAGAAATGAAGTTGTTAGGTTCCTATACCAATAGGTTTCATTTTTCATGATTGATTGGAGAAGTTCCAAATATGTTCATCCTTTCCATGCTGCAAAGGTTTCCATATTTTGAATACAAATGAAAAAAATTAAAAAATGAAAAGAGGGTATGCCCTAAAAGAAAAATTAAAGGGTAAGAAGAAGGAAACGGTCAAAAGAAAAATGAAAGAAATGAACCCCAAACAAAATACCAAGAAAGTTTGCTAGTTCAAATGCCACTACTTTTCCATTTTTGAAGAATTTAACTATGTACAGTTGCTTGACTCTTATCATGGTTCATGAATGGCCAAACAGCTTAATGTTGGCCAAGTTCATATTTGCATTTACTTGTCTTAGAATAGAGAATAAAGGTCTGTCCAAACAGTTCAAGCTTGGCAGATGAGTAGCTAGGCAGAGAAGCAAAGGAGCCCAACTGTTTAATCTGGGCCCTTGGAAGAGACAAGGGTAGATTTAGATAGGATGGAAGCTAAAGGAAAAGAAGAGAATCGGGGTTTGCTAGTTCAAATGCACCCAAGGAGAATGAAGAAAAAATGTTAGGAGTAAGAGGATGGGTAAGTAGTTTTGATTTTGTAGAAGCAAGTTTATGAGCAATTTTGTCCTTTGAATATGTTTTATCTCATGGATATCATAGAGTGCTATGGCAAGGTGGTCACAAAACAAATGGAGCATGACTAATTTCCCTCCTCATTTTTCCAAGAACACTTACAAACATCCCCTCAAGGACATTGAGATCTGCTTAGTGCTCCTACTTCATTTCATTTTATGAGAAAGACTAAAGTGAGACTTTGTTTTACTTAGGCAAAGGAAGCCACATTTCTTGTGTAAAAGTGTTTCTCTTCCATTGTGCTAAGCTTCCCAGAATTCATGGCCTAGATCCCTTTTATTCCCTAAGCCTAAGTTTCACCTTTTACTTAGCGCTTCTTATTTTTGTATATATTATTCCTATTAACCTATTAACATTATTATATAGCTCCTCCATAATATTTCCTCTCCCATACTACGTAAAAATACATAAAAACCCCGAAATTCTTTAATATCCCGCCTTGGGCTCAATTAAAGCCATATGTTAATGTTTTAGGAGGTCCAAGGTTTATTCGAAACCTTGTGGACAACCCTTCCCCGCGTGCATATAACATTGGGATTTATTCAACGTTTGGTTGAATAAATAACCACGCCTGAACATTTAAACAAAGTTTCAAGACACTGCCTGAACATTACAAAACGTTAAAAATTATGGTGGGCCACCACGCTATAGCCTCCGTCATATCCCGCTCGTCGTCAACTGTTCGATCATTGCCCATATATCCGACGGCTCACATGCATATCGGAACCCCTCTGGGGGATGGGCGATATTGTCGTCGTACTGGAGACAAGTGTCAACTTCCCGGCATGATCGGAGCCCCCCCCTCCAATATCACCCTAGCCCAAAGGCGATGCGGGGAATACCGCTTACCGCCCTGCTGCTTCTCTGTTGACGTCACCCTTACGTTATCAGCTGACGTCGCACCCATGTCAATGCCATGTCACCGCTGTATCGCCTGCTTACATCACCACCTTGTCACCGCTGTGTCACCGACACATCAACCCACTAAACAACAAAGATTACGTCATGTTGATGTCACCCAACCAAAGCATGCCAAAACTCGCCAAAATCAAATCTTTGTCAAAAGGCATGAAATGTCATTTTCTCATTCATTTCTGTTTGTTTCTTTTGTGCAACCTCTGCATGTTGTTTCACGTCCAAAGGAGCGTTTTTCACTACACAGTCTGCCACCCAACTGAATTAAGTGCACAGCTCCCCTCCAACTCGGTCTGCCACCTACATTTTGCATAGGGCGTCCATTAAATAGGTATTTACCCGAACGCTGCTCCTAAACCCTGTTTTTCTAGTTTTCTCTATAAATTCACCAAAAAATGCTCAAATTTGAGTAAGAAACGCAGCGCTGCATTCAAAGTCGCGCACTGCAACCTCTGTTTTGCCTGAATTTTACCAAAAATCCACCAAGTTCCGTCTCCCTCTACAAATTTCTCCCACCGAGTCGAACTTGAGTTCACTCTGGTCTGCAATTACCAAAGGAAAAAGCCCTGAACTGTTTCTATCCATTTCTTGCTGGAAAAATCTGTGAGCCACATTTTTTCTACAATTTGTACCCAGTAAGTTAATGCTAAGTCGAAGTTGGTCTACGATTCCCGAAAAAAAATCCATAGGTTTATTGTTTTCCCTATTTTATTTACACAGTCCCAAAATTCCAATTTCAAAATCACATAATTGAAACATGGAAGCTCCAGTAGCCCTCAATATAGCCCCTCTTAATGCTCCACATAAGGAATTGGAGTGGCTACCCTTAGCTGATAGGAATTTTCAAATCCAGGACTTAGTGGGTGACAGAAACCATTTCCAAGCATTCTGTGAACTTAGGAATAGTTACCTAAGCAAAAATGATTTTTATGGGATATGGGAAGCAAATTTACCCATGTACTACCTCCCTTCTGTCAATGTTTTCCTGAAGACAATTCACCTCTGCTATGACAACTATGAACCAACCCAAAGGGCAGTCAAAACTGCATCTAGAACTACCCTCTTTCATATAACTCCTAATTCCATAAATCAAATGCTAAACTTCAAACCAACTTAACTTATGTTTCCTCTTACTATGAAATTCTTGCTTGATGAGTGCCCCAAATTGTCCAGTTCAGAGATAGCTCGAATTGCCCAAGCATTTATGAGATCAGATCACGAGCCTACAGGGCCACCTCCTTTTCACCATGCATGGTTCAATGAAGTGGGTAAATTACTTGTTGATATGATATCTTATATTCTGGTGTTCAAGACAAGTGAATATGTTGATGAGATTGTGCTTGTTTTATTGTCCATATTCACTCCAGGGCAGCCCCCTGCTATCAAATACAACTATGCTAAATTCATTGCCAACAAGATCCATGATCAGCTCTTGAATCTAGACAGGGATGGAGTCTTCAAGTACTCATCCTACATCTATCATCTATTCCTGTATTATCAGCCAGACAGTTTCCAATTTCCCATTAGAAAATTGGATTCTAAAGGAGAAAAGAGGTCTGTGATTTTTTGGACCTCTGTCTTTCATGAAGTCCACAACTCTCCTTACTCTTACTGTGAGTTTATTGACATGTTTATATATCCAGCCTCTTCTCTACTAATGAGGGCTCCTCCTCCTAGATTATCTTATGATATGTAGAAAATTCTACAGCTCTCCAAAAGCTACAAAATAGGTGACTGATACTTATACTAGAATCACACTGAGATCAGGATATATGGCTGTGAGTTGTGCCCCTACAAGCTGCTAAAATATGTGCCAATGAGACTGTTTGCCTTAGAATATTTCAGGCAATTTATCAATTCACATTTGACTCATTTTCATAACACCAAGAAAAAGGCTCAATTGAAATTGAGAGACCACTTACGCCCTTATGTCATGAACAAAAAAGAAGGATGGCAAGATGCTCACAAGATATTGGGTGAAAAACTCAAATTAAAAAGAAGCTTTTGGTGGGTACCCTATGACCCAAATGGCTTTATCAATGCAACAAAAATAAAATATAGGCTGTCAGCCTATGAACATTACAAGATCCCTAAAATAGAACAATTTGCCAACCGAGATGAATGGGTAGAAGGCACACTAATTGAACAGCTCACTGAGGAAGAGAAAATCGAACAAACTATGAAAAATATTGAAAAGACTCTTGACCTAGATTCTTTTGGACAGGTGTCATTCAAAGTGCCACAACAAACCATGGTAAGCACATCATCTGTTGGAACTTCACAACAACCGGCCCAAGAAAGCACTACAACAACTGCCAGAACATGAAAGGGCAAAGAGTTGTTGGACTTAGAGTAGCACATGATGACAGATCCACCAACAACATCAAAGGAACAGGCTCAAGGGCAAGCCCCTTCACTGCAAACAAAGGCACCTGAAGTACTAGCATTACGGACTCCTCTCAATGAGGAAAGAAGCAAGAAAAGGGACAGAGAAGAGACCACACCTGCAAGTGGATTAGCAGAGCAGCCAGAGGCCAAAAGGCAAAGAGTAGATCCTCTACCTGAAGAGGAAATTGTTGAAGAAATCATAGAGAATCCAAGAGAGGAGAGGGCAACCAGCCAACAGACATCCACCAGCTCTCACAGGCACGAAATGAAGAGGCAACATAGTATGGAAGTTCCTCCTCAAGGCCACAAAGTAAGCAGAGTTCTGATATTAAAGGAACATTCATGGACATTAAGGCCTAGAATGATCCATTGAGACTATAGCTTTATGATCAATTTCTCAAAATGACACCCTCCAAATAGCAAAGACTAATGGTGGCATATGACATTAAGGAGGAAAAAATGATCTTAAGTCATTTTAGACCTAAAGTTCAGCAAGCACAGTGAGCAACTGACTATATAAGAACAAATCTAGAGGTCCTTGCCAAAGACATACACCCAATGGACCAGATTGAGCTGCACAAATAGACGGGTGAAATGGTTTACTCTACATTGGCAGATAAGGCAATGTTGGCCCACAAATTGCAGGATTCATTAAGCAATACATTTGTCCAATTGGATTTGGAAAAAACATCTTCTTTAGCAAAAGACAACAGAATAAAGACCTTAGAAGAAATTATTATTGAGCTGGGACATGATCCCAAGGATGCCAAGGGCATAAAAGCACTAATAAAGATAAAGGAAGAATACATTGTTGCACTTAGGAAGCAATTGAGGCTGCCTATTACTATGCACCCACAAACTACAGAACCTGCACAAGAAAAGGCAGAAGAAGACATGATGGATTTGCTGATAAAGATGAATCAAAGGCTAACTGAAATGGAGCAAGAATTGCATAAAGAATTACAACAAGTAGGGAGATTTGACCTCCCAGCCACCTAAAATAGCTCCAACAGTTGCCACTGCCCCTCCCACAGTTGCAGCAGCAATCCCTCCCACTGTCCTAGCATCAACAACAGGTACCTTCAGCTTTAGCAGCAGCAACAACAACAGTACCAGATACCAGCACAAGCATGGAAGAGATGATGAAGGCAATAAAGGAGTTAGAACTCCAAATGGCAGAGCTAAAAGAAGCCAAAGAAAAACTGGCCAAGTTAGAGGTAAGCTATGATAAATGTAAAATAACTGTGGCAGAAAAAACAAGAGAGGTAAAGGCCTTGGAAAATAAGGTAAAATCTTTGGAGAAAGAACTTGCTCTTCATAAACCTATATCAAAAGTCAAAACAATTTTGTGGACTAAGATTGACCAGTCCATCACTGGTCAATGGAGATCAATACAGACTATCTATGTGCAAATTGAATTGATAGAAGAGATTAAAATGGCCAGAACATCATTGGGAAACATACCCGAACAGGCCAATAGACTAATTATTTTTTGAATTCTCATACCAAAGAACAACTAGCAGCTTTAGATATCAGGGACAAAACAGGTACCATTTTGACAGTCAAAAAGGTGCTAACCATGAGGAATATTATACAGAATCTGGAGAGAATATGTCAAGAAATGCAGATGGAAATAAATGCTTTTACAAAAAAGTTTACAGTCTTGCCGCAAAAGGATCTACCTAGTTTGTTAACCAACAATTAGAGACTGTTGACACATGAACAATATGCTCACAGGGTGAATACATATGTTGCCAATCATATCACAGCATCATCAAGCACTTCAGAAGACATAGCACCTCCCTCTGGACAAAGCTTATATGACAAATTGGAAAATATGTTCTATATTGAGCATGAAATAACACATCGTTTTGAAGTCTAGCCCAATTTCTATAGGTATACTGAAGCTGATGAAATATTGATAAAGATACAGAGGCACTAGTTGCCAACAAACCAATGGTGGTAGAGCATGTTAGAGGTTTACCAAGGTAGTTTTAGTTCTCTTTTTTGATCATTTGCATTCAATCAAATTCAATGCAGATGCCACATATCATAAAAAATGAAAACAACAGGGGAAGGAAGTCACGCAGAAATGCATTAAAGCAAAATCAAGCACAGATGAAAGGGCCAGGGAAGTAACTCAGCAAAGCTAATAAAAGAAACACTATCAGCCGACTCACTGGGTGTAAAAGTCAAACGTTTCTGATCAATTAAAGCAGCCAGCACAGCAACAATTACTTCTGCATTCATTTTTCCCTGTTTCCAATGGCATTTGTTTCCTTGTAAAAATAGATGGATGAAGTTGTTACGAGATATTTTTCCATAAGATATTTTGTAACTCTTTTTTTGTATAAATACCTCCCCGTGAGATGTATTCGTGGTTGGTTCTATCCTCTCTGGACTGCGCTTTAGCTTAAGAAGCTTATGAAATAAATGAGTTGTTGGATTTCATTGTGATTGCACCGTCTGAAGTGGAATTGATGCATTGGGTCTCTGCTACAGAATTCTTGAATCATTTACGGGTCAATAAGTTTTTCTAACCCATGTTTTGTATTTTCTGTGTCTGCACACTTCATATATGTTTTCATAATCTTAGTAATGGAGAAAAAGAATAGCCAAAAATTTGTTTAAACACACTTTATGTTCAATCTCTATTATTACTTATGTGTTCTTCAGAGTTAGCATAAACAAGAATTCTTAGCTGCTCCTGTTTCCACTAATTCTTTCACTTTGAATATTGACAAGGAATTCTTTACTGCTCCTTGATAATAGTCATGCATTTTCCCTCTGCCAACATGATGAAGGATTCTTAGCTGCCTTTCACCCACTGGCTTCCATTCCATCTATTTCCAAATTATAAAATTGTTCCAATATTGATTATCTTGCTCTATAGTATTACCTTTTGCAAAAGAAAACACACTCAACAGTTCATTCTCATAGACTCCATTAACCCAATGGAATAAACTATTCAGACTTGCATCTCATTTCTGTCTAAGATCACCATCCAAAAATCAAAACAAACCCTTGTACATCATAACTAGCCTAAAATACCTCAAAACAAATTTAAACTTTAAATAGAGAGCCCTCTCTGGATGCAGATTGGCTAGAATTTGTGTCTAAAAGATTGGTCTATGGTTACCTCAACAATATCCCCTCCTTAGAGCCTTCCTAGGGGACAACCTGAGTGATAACCGAAGTAAGGGCGGAAGATTTTTTAAAAGGCCGAGTCTTCTGGAGTTGGAAATACAAAACATAATGTTATGGAAATCATGTTTTCTTGTTTACATATTAGGTCCATTGAATGGTAATCATTCTCGGACGCGAAGAGTACAAAGGCTAGTTTTGGGCCATCCTCAAGATTTGACCGACAAGTACCATGACATGGTGACAATGGGTAGATCGGGTTAAGGTAAGTGCCAAGGAAAGAGGCCACGGGAGATCGAGGTTGAGGCTGAACCAAGCACTTCAGGTAAATTCCGACATAGAAAACCAGCGACCAACTTGATAATTGAAGTAGCTACTGCATACAAGGAAGGCACCAAGGAGGAGATTAGGTGGATGATAGCAGAATGGGAGGAAGACATAAACTGACAAGTGAGCATGGACGAACCTAAACTGGAGGACTAGAAGCTCCTGGTTCTAGACTCGAGCAACACTAGAGAAAGAGCGACTAAATTTAAATAGACCCTACATCTTTATTGGGTGATGAAATGCCTCCTTGGAAAGGCCATGGAGAAAATTTGGATGTCTGCCATCCAGGATTTCGCAAATCACAAACAAGAGTTTTAGAAGCTACAATTTCAATTGCAGAAATAGTACGGTCTCCTTAGCCGCATGGAGAGACACTTCCCCTGCCTTTTTTCACAAAGAGAGTTGTTAGGATCTAGTGCTAAAGATCTGACCCCGGTTGCTTCAGCCTCCACCGAGAAGGATTGATAGAATGCCAACTTTCAATTATTTTTTATTAGTTTTCATGTGCATAGCTTTTAATTTCCAATTTACAGTCATATTTATATATAGGAAAAAGTAGTATGGATGTGGATGTGACAATCAAGCTTATCTAACTTGGATAGATAGCCTCAATATTTTTTGCTAGTGGATGGCTTATCATGCTATTAGGTGATCAACATACTTGGTTTCCCGATGGGCTAGTTGATACCATCTAACCTCACTCTATGTGCTTGTAACTTGCTTACTTATAATGAAAAAGAAGGATCTACCAAGCTTAACAAAAAAAATAGTATAACCCATATGAATAATATTGGAATTCTTTTATATGGAAAAGAAAGATATTTCTTCAATTTGTTATAGATCCTAATAGCTCCAATCATTTGATTCATTCAATTCTTAGTTGGGAGTAAGTGATCATGGCATGACAGAAACAACAAATGATTGTAAGAGTATTCTCCATTCCATCTTCATCATATGGATTATGGGAATGAGAGGAACGAAAAAGAGCTAGCTATTGAGATACAATCAATGATTATCACATTACAAGTGTGATGCCCTAACCTCTAAGGTAATTATACTCAATACAATATAACTCCTCATTTCATTAGTATGAGATCCATAGGTTATTTTGGAATCCCAACTATTATAGTGTGAATCAAATTTAATGACATAATTTAGTTTACAATTACAACAGAACATTCCTTGCCTACATGTAGATTCCTTCAAGGGAAATCAAGGGGAAGTAAGGGTCAATTGATATGGATTGTTTTACTCACTCTTCCAAATCAACTAGGGGAGGATAATAACATTGCATTTCAAATGGAGAAATAATATAATGATTCCTAATCATATTCAATGGTGATAGGTGTAAAGATGACGAGAGAAGGGAATTAAAGGTGGAAATTTCTCCAGACCAATATTGAACAAATATCCATTGAAAAACATTAATGGATATCACATAATAGGATTACATCAAGATATGGTCTCATTATTTGAGAATGGTATATGTCAGAATCGGTAGATGCTACAAGCCGATTGAATTGAGCCTTGGGATGGAAATGTACAAAGTCATATCTTACAAAGCAAGGGAACCCTAAGATATTTTCAATGGGTATTCTTGAGCCTAATCCATTTCATGGAGACAATGTTTATTCTCCTAAGATAGAAAGGGGATAGATGAAAAGAATCAATGGAAGTTATTCTAAGGAATGAATCTAACTTGGTCCAATACTATATTTATAGAACACACTATTTACACCTCAAAAGTTGGAATTTTATATAATGTAAGATGAAACTCGTGATTAAAACTTGAAATGTTCCAAGCATTTTATTCATACGATAGATGCCAATGAGATGAAATACTAATTTGACATTAAGTAAATCCAATTAATAAATGTATCACTATAGATAGATAATTGAATCATTTTTTGAAATAAATGGTTAGGCTTGGATGCAGATAGAGCCGATTCTACGTGTTAATGTCAACAACAATGAAAATTGCACTAGTTGGAAAAATCATTAGCTTTATAAATTTTGAAAATTAAATCCCTCTATCCCCATATAGGATCATTCGCAAATTAAAGAATCTATTTTTCCCAATTATATTAGTTCTTAGAACTTGAAATGTTTCAAGCATTTTATTTATAAAATCATTCCCAAATGAAACGATATATTTTTCCCAATTATATTACTTCTTAGTACTTGAATTGTTTCAAACATTTTATTCGTCCCACTGAGCAGAAATATTGATTTGACATTAAGTAAT
>APFE030589046.1:117855-166066 GCA_000404065.3 Pinus taeda
TTTTGCAGACATCCTTGTGGATTCTTGTGGATTGTAGTGTTGATGGTGTGTTCTCTACATGTTATTGTAAGTTTCTTTATGTATTCTACATCTCTCTTTTGCTTCTATTTGGATAGATGAAGTGGTAAAGTTTGAATACATGCTTTGACATGCTCAGCTTTTTAATTTGTTCAAAATTTATGTTTTCTGCTATCTAGAGAGGATTCAAATGGTTGTTTGCCCCCTTTAGCTCCTTCTCTATCATCCCTGATCATCCATCTCAGATTAAGGCATCACCGCTCACTCCTACCTTGCCCCAAAGATCCCCCTGCAAAAACTGTGCTCAATCCCCGCACCCTGAATTGCACTCCTTCCAATTGCCACCAAAAAACCAAAAATTTTTAAATCAACCCCCTTTATCAATTTACTATCCTAAAATCTTTATTCTTAATTGGGTCAGCTCATCATATTGAAAGATCTACCGAATCTGACTCGAGAGAGCCTTCTCATACCTCGTAGGGCTAGCTACGAGGTGAAATGGTTTGATGTAGCCTTGAGAGTTTGTCTATCTCATCCTAGGTGAATTCCAAGCGCTAACAAGATACAGAAGTTTCCATTGGTATGGGATTATGAGAATTAAAATTCCTATTCACCTATGTATTGAAATTAACATACCGGCTCTAGTACTTCAACATCTCCGGTGAATGAAAACCCATCACAGTATCTAACCATAACGCGGTTCCAACTATAAAAATCTGTTCAACAGTTTTCTCTGCTTTCAATAAATCCTTTAAAAAGCCAATGGATCATCATATTTCTTTAGAGTATAGCCTTCAGATACCTGGATTTTGTACTTGAACATCACTTAAAATTCCTGGATAGTGTGTTTGCACCTAATGCAGAGTGAGAGCGGTTCAAGCAGGATGCTGTGTCGTTAACACCATCCTCCACCCTGCGTAATAATTTTGACTAGATAAGACTTCAATTCCGTCAAGGTAGATGGATTTTAAAAGTTATAAACAAATTATTTTTTAATATCTTGAATCTGCAATAGATATAAAGATGTTAGATAATATCTGGAATCTGCCATAAACATAATTTTTTTTTTTTTTAAATAAAAATAATCACGGCAACAAAAAAATCACCACAACCAAAAAATATCAATATTAAATCGACAAAAACAGCCTTGGAAAATAAATAAATATAAAGATAACAAATGACACCCTGGTGGGCTTCCATCTAAACAAACTGCAATAAGCGATGGCCTTCTTAGTTCTGGTCAGGAATCAACTTAAAATTTTGAGACACACACGAATACACTTACCAGCTCCTTTGGCTATAGCGTCCTGCAACACAATGATGTTTACGTAGAGTGTCAAGTTGGACGAATCAGCAAGTGACAACCCATTTGCTATCACAGATTCCCCTATGGAGTATGTCTGCATCCATTATTCGTGTCATTCTCAGGACAAATACTACAAGGAAAAAATATTTGACAGATCCCCGCGAATTAACCATATTGGATAGCGAATTATGCCTAAACATACTAAATATGATCAAACAGCGCTGCGAGAAAGTTCAGTCAGTGCTTCTTAAAGGCTTAAACCAACATGATTTTAGTTTTTTTTTTTATTAATATTATTGTATGGAGTGTGTAGAATGATAGGTATGTTATGCCTCATTCATTAATATATATAAGTATATACTTATGCTGTAAAAAGATATAAATAATATAAAAATGAGTCCATGACTAACTCTAACTTCTGAAAATTTAATATTTAAAATTGATTTACAATTAATCTCACCCAATACCCTTTAAAATTATATTATTGATTACAATCATGAATTAGCCTCTGTATTTTTTTTTGATATCATGGTATTCTTCGCCGAGATAATATTCGAATGGTCTCTGTATTATTTATATTTTTGATATCAGCATATTCTTCTCCGAGAATAATATCGGAATAGTCTCTGTATTATTTATATTTTTTATATCAGCCTATTCTTCTCCGAGAATAATATTGTAATAGTCTCTGTATTAATTATTTGTTTGATATCAGCGTATTCTTCTACGAGAATAATATTGGAGCAGGTTTGAAATTTCCACGAAAGTTATTTGTTTGTCCTGTCCGCCATTTAGATTCATGAGCGGTAATCTTTGTCTTGCAGGCAAGATGTTTATTTTGTTTGGGGATTTGCCATGAACTTTTTTTATCTTTAAAAAAAATCTGAGTTTAAATCCTTCAATTACATTAGTAAACCATGGTGAGAATAGAGTACAAGGAGCCAATTAAATATACTGTAAAAATAGCGTTTGAGAAATCTAGATTGGTGAGCAAAAATGGAACATAAAGAACTAATAATTAAAACTGGTTCAAAATCTATGTTTTGGAAATTTAGCTGGATAAATAGAAGTGTTAAATGTGAGAGAAAATCAATTTAAATTAAAATATATAATATTGTGGCTTCTTTAAAGTATATAATATTGTGGCTTCTTCATGTTTTTATAATGTTTTAAAAGAAGTCAATTGATTTAACATTTTTTTTTGGGTGTATGGTGTTGAGAAGTTGGTAACCTTTAATTTATAATATTAGCTAATTATATTATTCCAGGGATTATTCAGGGCATTGTAATAAAGTATATTTACAAGTGAGAAATCATTTATAAAAAAATATTGTAATATTTAATTTATAATATTATTTCATATATTATTCTAAACATTGTAATAAAGTATATTTGTAAGTGACATATTACTTATAATAAAAAGGTAAGCATATTTATTAGAAGTGAGTGGATATATGTATTTTTATTTGTTGATTAAATAAATATTTAATTATTTTCTATTAGTTTTTCTATGTAAATATGTTGTATTGTGGTAAAAAATAATTTTTTGTTAGTTTGATTCATTGGTATTTGAACATTGACTCCGTTGGTTTATGTAATATATCATAACACATTTATCGCTTAATGAAGTGCACTTCATGGGGCATACATTGTGCTAAATTTTATCTTTACTTTTTTATTCCACCTATTTGCTCATTCTACACTCTAATGTGAAGGATTTGTGTAAGTATATCCATGCTCGACTTGAACTTGACAAAGTCCCTCTTAAAATAAAAATAAAAATAAAATATCATCTAAATAGAAATGAAATATTGGTTATAATAAAAGTAGAAACAATCATACTTGGTGAAAGTAGAACCAACTAACGAATATTGTGAAGAAGTAACCATACTCTGTGAAATAGGTTCCCTAGGGGAATTTTGAGGTCTAAAATGGTCTTCCTAACAAAAGTATAAAATAATAGTGGAAATAATAGAATAAGATTACATTACCTCATCAAAGTTTAGAGGGAAAAATGAAAAAACCATTATTTCAACTCATATTTTCAAGTTATCTCCCTATGGGTTTACTAAAATTTTGAGGGAAAACACTCATTAAATGCATAATCTGATTCCTCATGCAATGCGTACCCATGTTGCATACTCTCAATAGACGCTGATATACGGAAAATGAGAAATACATGAAAAACACGATTGCAATTACGTTTTTCATGTATTTCTCATTTTCCATGTAGTGAGGTCCATCGAAAGTATGGAACATGAGTACTTCTTGGATGAGGAATTGAATTTTGCATCCAATAAGTACTCCCACATGTAGCGAGGTCCATCGGAAGTATGGAACATGGGTACTGAGGAGTTAAATTTTGCATCCAACAAGTACTCCCACTCGAAATTTGAGTAAAACATTTGGGAGATAAGATGAAAATACGAGTGGAAAAAGTAGTTTTATTATTTTATTAATTTTTAATATTTTCACTTTTTTACTCAAAATATTTTGAATCATGCCCCGTGGTTGACATCGTCATCTTGAATCCTGTAGGTTCTTATAAAGTTTATTTTGGCTGTATTTTTTTCTTAGGAGGCCCATTTTAGACCTCAAAATTCCCCTAATTGATGCCTAGGAATAGTTTTGGACGTGGGGATCGGTGTTTCCTATAGGTTGCTTGCTAGGATACAACATCGGGGGTTGATGTCTCTTTTAGGCTGGTGCCTAAAAATTAGGAAAGGGTATTGATGACCCCTCTCACTTGATCTCTACAAAACAATAAAGGGGATTAATTTCTCTTCTTGGTTGTTTCCTACAAAGTAGTATATGTGTTCAATGTCTCATAAAAGTTGGTTCCTAAAAAGAAGTAGAGAGAATTGGTGTCTCCTATAGGTTGTGCCTACAAGATTATTCATATAAAGAATTTTTGTGGTTTTCTCCCATTAGTGTTTCCACATATATTTTGTGTTACTTTTTTCATTTATGTGATTGGTGTTTTATGATGTTTGAATGCTTAAATAAGTAAAAAAAAAAAGGGTATATTGTTTCATTTTGCCTCTCTTAGTAAAATTGTGAATTCATCAATTTGTATTAGAGTGAGTTCCTTCATAAAATTCTAACCATTGGAAGGTAAATCTTAGAAGGAAAAATGGCTAGTAAGGATGATTATTTATCAAATAGATACCCACGCTTTGATGGAACAAATTATGCATTTTAGAAGATAATGATATGGGTGTATATGAGGTCTCTTAGTGATAAATTTTGACTTTTTATGGTAGATGATTATAAAGTTCCAACAATTTCTTCAATAGATAGAAATGAGAGAAAAAATTTAAATAATGCTAGAGTAATGAATTCCATTCTAAGTGGTTTTTTAGATTCAATGATGATCAAGGTAATGTAGTGTGACTCAATTAAAGAAATTTTGAACAAGGTTCAAGGAATATATGAAGGAGACAAAAAGGTAAAGATGGCTAATCTACAAACAAGAAAAACGCAATTTGAAAGTTTAAACATGAATGAAGAATAAGACATTGACTTTTTTTTTTCTTTTTGTAGATGAGGTTGTGAATACTATTAGAGGACTTGGTGAAATGATTAACGAAGTAGTAATTGTTTATAAAGTGTTGATATCTCTTCGATTAAGATTTAATGCAAAGGTGTCTACCATTAGAGAAATGAAATATATAAAAGTATGAATATGTATTAATTACATATATTCCTCACTACATATGAGATGAGAACAAGAAAGGTGAAGTCAGGATTAATGGAAGTAGCCGTCAAAGCATCAATGAAAATAAAAGGAAACAAGGACCATGATCATTCTAGATTTAAATTAGATGAAGATGAATTTCAATGGTAAGGAAGTTGAAAATAGGATCTAGAAAATATAAATGTAGGATAACATTCAAATGTCTTGTGGTAGAATAGGTCATTATGCTTCTAAATATCCATATGAAAAATTGGAAGATGGTGATGATGAAGAAGAATATAAATATAGAAGCAAATCTCATGAATATATAAATAGAAGAAAATTTCATGAAAATAGGAAAGGAATATCTCTCAAGGAGAAAATAATCTATTCCAAGGAAGATGGCATCTCATTGGAGAGGAGTGATCAATATGGATTCAATGAAGAAAAATAATGATTCCCATTAATGGCCAAGAAGTCTCAATACATTGATTAGGAGATATTAGATTCAGAGGAAGAAATTCTCAATGATTCAAAGAGAGAAGAAAATCTCAAAGCCTATCATTATTCCAACGATGTATTATATGTACAATATGTGTAATCTATTTCAAGAGGAGCTAAAAAAGGAAAAGGTATGATAATATTCCATCGTAATTGTAGTATAATAGGTCGCCTTGTTGTCAGATGTATGTGCAATTTTTGAAAAATAGTAATGATAAAGGAGAGCATGATGATAAGAGAAAATCCTATGAGTATAAAAGGGACGAATGTGGCTCATTAAAAGCTAGTAATGGATATGCATCTAATAATGAGAAAAAAAATTCCTACTAATTTTGATGGAGGCTCAATACACTAGTAAAGAAATCTTAGATTCACATGAAGCCAATGTTGATGGAGAGGTATATCTTAAGGGAGAACATATAATTTCATTAGAAGAAATAGAAAGATTCATTGGAAATCAGAAGGACTTCTTGTAGAAACATAAGAAATAAAATAAATATTATCTTGTTGAATAAATATTCTCTGTCCTTAAACTACATCTATAAGAGGCAAAGGAAAGAGAAAAAATCTTGTTAATCCAACTCAAATAAATGGAAGTGTGAAAATCCTTTTTTGTTTCCCTCTCATGTAAATATTTTCATGTGTTACTTTAATAATCATGATAATATAAAAGTGATTGGAAAGATAGAGAGGACATGGATTTATAGCTCTACGATGAAGCTACTTGGGAATGACTTAGGCAACTAGCCAAGTTTTAAATGATTGAAAATCACCCTCACCCACATCCTTGTTGCATTGTAAAAATAATTTACATTGGTGTATGGGTTCTTGAGGAAAAGGATTATAGGTGGAGGGACTATGTTCTTCGGATTCCCATGTGTTGTGAATGGCTAGTGTAAAATTCTCTTGAGCATTTACTCCTTAGTATTTGAATATAGCTCAAGGGTGGTTAACTATAAGAAAGGATTTTAATTCATTGTAGCTATGGTTGGGAGGAGATTTCAAGTCCCTCTCTTAGTTTTTGCTCATCCAACTATTAAGATATAAGTTGTTTACTAGTAACTTTTGTATGTTTATGCAATATCAATGATGTTTGTTGTTATTATTTGGCAATGGGTATATCAACATTTTAATGAGGAACATGTATTCTTGAGTGTTAAAATATGATGGATTTTAAATGGTTATTATGGTTATGAGGGGCTTGCGAATCCTTTTCATGTTGTTATGTTCTTGAATGGTGAGGATATTTATATATGCTTATGTCAATTGATGGTATAACTAGTTGACTATGAATTTGTGTAGTGTTTCCATGACATGTAATGCGTGGATAATGGTCAAGGAATTTCATTGAATTATGTGGTGTGTTTAAAATCCATGGGTTGTATGATATGATGGATATGGAGTCTCCATGTATCGAGACCAACGAGATCTACCATTAAAATATTGCCTACAACATGTTAAAGGACCATGTGAGCCTATGTTACATGTGTGATGGTTGGACTTTTCTTTTTGGACATAGTATAAAGTTGTGATCTTACATTGTAAGGTTTGGGATGGCTAATTATAAGCATAGAAGTCTATAATAATTTGACTTTCGGCTCACATTGAGGAGGCTTTTATCCTGGTGGAATGATCCCTGATAATACTCTAAGGAAGAAATGTGATAAACAAAGGTGTCGAGTCAATAGAGAACATGAAGAGGAAATCCCTTATAGCCACAATAAAATATTTATGTCATGACATGATGAATAAGCTAGGATATTTCTTATGGACAGAGGAATATTTAAAAGAGACGGCAAGAGGGAAAATTTATGTATCCTATCGCCAATGTTTTTTTCATGCCTTTTCATGCCATGGATGGTGTGACGAGTAGATATTATGCATTGGAAATGTTGGTGCTATAGATAGAGGGCATGAAAAACATACCTCTCTATCTAAAAATGAGAAATAATTGTTTGCAAAAAGGTTTGCCAACTTGATGGGATGCAAAACCTAAGTTGAAGTGGCACCTTCCAAGACTGCCTTGGCATTAACATGTCATTAGGGAAAGGTTGCAGTGGGTGATGTGGAGCATAGTTGATGTGTCATCAAGAGTACTTGTGGCTACAAATTATGGTGACACTTGGAATAGGATTGAAATGTCGTGATGATGTGGTGAATCATGTGGGTAGGGACTACATCACCACAGACCACACGACCGTGGAGGAAAACTAATAGTGTCATTTTGTAGAAGGGATACAAATATAATACATCTTATGAAATAAGTAGGAGGAACTTCACAAAGACTCCCTACATTACTTTTAAAAAGCATTCACAACATGTCATGGAGGTAAAAACTTGTGTACACCAAAGTGGTAATGTCGCAAACTGATGGAAGGTGCGAGATGGGGAATGACCCCATACTTAATGCAGACATTGGTGTCACATCAAGAACGTTTAAAATATAGCATAAATGTGAGGTAAAGAATTAAATAAATATTGTGTGATGATGTGGTGGGATTGCATAGGCCACAAAGGATGTGGTGGGCCCACATAGGCACTCAGTTTCCATGTGGCGTACCTCACTTATGTGGCAAGGGTTAATGTCTTGAACTTCAAATGAGAATAAGTATCAATTGAGAGGTCATAATGAGGAAATTTTTATATCCTTGGAAATCCCTCAATAAGTTGAATGTGATGGCATAGGGCAAGATTAATTTTGTTAAGTTTAAAGAAGGATGGGAAATTTTGTAACTCGATGTCTATGATCAGACAATGGAGTTCGGTTTAATTGAACCCAACACCTACCATTCCACTCGGATTATTCCAAGGGGGTTGGAGGGAAATTTACAAAGTGGTATCAGAGTATGGTTCGACATTAGACCTATATGGGCGTGAATGTACATAGATTTGGACCTCTACTACAAAGTATAGTGATTTATAGTGATTTTTCTAGTGTGCAATATGTGCTTCTTGTATCATTTTGATTATAAATTTCATGTTAACTTGGAATATGGTGTTTCAAATGCCTCGCATCCATATGCTTATGGTAGATTTGGAAAGGATACCATGGAAATTTTTTATTCATATTATGGATTTTCTAACATATATGTGTGTATAACAACACATATGAAGACATGATGAATGAGAAACAAAATGGTGTTGTATAATATTAATAAATGTCACCCGTGTCAAGAAGAAGAGTTAGTTGGAAAGATAATAGAGGAAGACTCCCCTCACTATATGAATTTCCTTAGAAGCATAAGAGATGAGTTCAGAAGTTACAAGGTTGATGAAAAGAGGATCATAGTGGTTCAACAAAGGAAAGAAGAAGTAAATTCCTTGACATTGTATAGTATGTCATACTTGTAAAGGTAGAGGCAACATGATCTACGTGCTAACCACCTATGAAATGATAAAGGAAAACAAGGTCCATGAGAACATGGAAAGCATGAATTCAGGTTTGACGGTGTAGAAGGTAGTAGATCTAGGAAGAGGCATAGACATGCAAGCAAGGATACAGTGAGAAGTGGAACTCCACTTAAGTATCCCATAAAGAAGGCTAGGTAGTCAAGTCTATTTGTCTAGTGCTACCATTAAAAGATATTACCAACAGAAAAGGAAAGGAAAGGAGTTGAAGCTCAAATAATTCAAGAAGGAAAAACATCATACATTCGATGGAGAGGTGAAGAAGGGAGAGGAAGAAGAGGCTTGGTTATTAGTGATTAAGCAATATTTTAGGGTACATTATTACTCTGAGAACATGAAGGCATGAGTATTTTTATTTAGCCTAAAGGGAAAGGTTGATATATAATAGGAAGATTTGAGGAATGTAAAGGATATCATAGATAAGGATATTTCCTACATAATATTTGTAAGTTAATTCAGGGAGAAGTATCTATTTGAAGGATATTATGATAGCAAGGCTAACAAATTTTATGAGCACAAAATTAGGTCACTATCAACTAAGAATATAACGCCAATTTTTTTGGAGTTGTTGAGAGGTGTGCCTTTCATTAAGGATGAGAAAACAAATTTTCAAAGATATCTTAATGGAATGCATCAGGAATTCAAGGACAAAATAGAATTCAATGAGCCTAAAACATTGGAGGATGTAATATGGAAATTTAAGTATTGGTATAAATAATCAAATCACAAACTGATGTTCAAAATTGACTAGAAAATAAAGGTAAACCTAGTTTTAAAGGGAATAGATCAAAATATGTAACAGGAGATGTGAATTTTTCCACTTTTAATAAGGATGGGTATCAATAAAACAATAATACTACTAATAAGTACTCATTCACCAAGCTTGTTGGAGTAAAAGAAAACCAATTCAGAGGAGGACCTATGTAATGTTGGACGTGTGGAGAGAACCATCTGTGAAGAGACTGCTCTCAATAATGAAGGACTCCTCAAAGAGCATATAATGTTAAAGGGCTAGAGACCATTAAAAATGGGGCTCATAGTGTGTCACATATCTATTCTGCATTGGACAATAGGCAGGCTAATCACCAAGATTTTGTGATCAAAATAGAAGTGATGACTCATAACCAACCAGTTTAGACTCTAATAGACCTAAGTTCTACTTTTAGTTATGTTAACCCCAACATTTCAAAGAGGCATACATTGTACAGCCCCAATAATGATATGTGGTAGCTAATCCACTTGGCCATTAAGACTAGGGAACATGTTGAACATGTGTTAAATTCATGCCCAATCATCATAGGTGGCACATCCACGCCTGTAAAAATAAACATATTACCATTGCATTCATACAACATATTACACATTATGGATTAACTAAAAGACCATAGGATCAAAGCTAATTTCTTTAGAAAATCAATTGAATGCCTCAATGGAAAAGGGAAAACAATGATGCTCCAAGGAAAAATGAAGTCGGTGATAGTTTGGCAAATCACCATGCTACAATTGAAGAGCTACCATAGAATGGAAAGAAATCTACACATTATCCAAGTGACCAACGAGTCAGAGGTGGAAAGGTGTAAAATTGAAGAGTACTCAGTAATAAACATTTTTTTCCCTTCTCCACGAAGTGGAAACACAAGGGTGGGGACCGTCTGAAGCAATATACTTGACAACACTGCGATCCAAATACCAATCACCAACCGCTTCTAAAACAAAAACGTATATGGTAGGTTATAAAACAAAAACGTAAAGGGGTTTAAATGGTTTAGAGATTGTGATAGTGTTTTAAGATAAACTCTACGTATGTAATGAAAATTTTAAAATTTTCAACTAAATATTTTCTAAATATACCAAAATTTTATTATTATTTATTATTTTTATAACTAAATTGTATCTTGTTTAGAATACCATGAACAAATATATTTCTACATCTACTGAACTTTGAAAGTTTGAACATAACTTATTTAGAACATTATCTGAAAAGAGACCAATAATGACGTACCTTCGAATTCAATTTTGGAGAATTCGGTGAGTGCCACAGAGCTTGTACGTTTGTTTGACAGTGTGAATAGCATGAATCGATAAACAACCCTCCGTCGCATTGATCGTCTTGTCCGCGTATCCTGTGATGGGTAACAGTATACATAACATTATTTAATCTTGGGATTGATAATATCGAAAAATATATGAATATTTTTTCATAAATTTGGGTTTTTGTTAATTTTTTATATTATTAGTGTAATTATTTATCGTTATTAGCTCAATTTTTATTGTATTATTATATTTATATAGTGACCATGTTGTTATTATTATCTCCCTTAAAAACTCTTTATTGTTATGGTTATATAGTACCATGTTATTATTATTATTTTCCATAAAAACTTATTATTATTATTGTGGCTTTACAATATTACTGTTATGTAAGCTTTTATTATATTGAGACCTTTCAGACTCATATATATAAAAGAAGTCTTGTCATTTCTATCAACTAAAAATTGTTCATTTGTGTACTATAATGTATAATATAAAAGAAGTATAATGTATAATATAAAAGAAGTTTCTCGTTTAAGTAGTTGATCTCTTTTCTATAATTTCATAACAAATTTTTTACAAAATTTCACAATAATTAAGTATGATAACAAAAACCTGAATTCGAGAAAACAAAAATGCATAGTGTTAATAGAAAGAGAAGCTTCGAGTATTTATGCAGAAAGTAACCTTTCATTATTTCCAATTGCCACGGAGCGCAGGTCGTGATATTCGCCTTGCACTCGTCCCAAATACCGTTGGGATCTGCTGAAGTAGGCACCCAAATATTTGCAACCTGTAGAAAACAAGTTGACAGACACAGAAGACATGACATCGCATTCAATTATTCTATGATGTAGACAGAACAGTGAAAAAGTCTCCAGAGATTTTATCTACCTGTGTGGTATCATATACAGAGATTACAACAAAAAGTGGTGGTTTGATCAACTGTAAAAGATACTCTTATAGATAAGAAACACTGCCATGATGTAAAATCAATGTTAGTAACAACTCTTATAGATAAGATAATTGGCATCATAGAAAGAGGTTTCTCACTAGTTAGGTTTTACTAATAAGTTAAGAAGTAATCTCCTTAGATGGATTTTTTTGGGATATTTAAAGAAAAAAAAAACGTCAAACATAATTTAAAATGAAAATAATTGCTTAACGTCATATTACCAGACTTCCGGGATCCATTTTTGACCGGGATACATTTTTGATGTACAAACCGCTGGTAAGTTTTTTAAAGAACCCTGAAATACAATATCATATTCAATAAAACCATGACAATGGAAAATAGGTTTCATGGAATTGCAAGGATAAATAGATTTCGACCAGCTACGTGGTCTCTGTAGTCATGCGACAATATGTAATCGAATTATCAAAATTTGCAATAAACTTTTTATTAAATATACATGTATATAATATAAAATATGCATGCAGGTTGTAGATTAAAGTAGAGAACGACATTATTAAACTTTTGTAATTTTCGATTATAAATCTCATTGTTCTTTCTCTACAAATATAAATAATTCCCTTCAAATAAACGATATTTTAACATGATCTAAATGAATAGGAAATAATAATTATATTATTCGAAATAAATGTGAAAGAAACATACAAATCCATGAAAAATCCAGCATCGGCCATGCATTTGACCTTAACACTCTTTGGAAGAAGATCCCCAAATTCATTGCAGTGAATATACGTTGCCAGGCCACCTGCTGAGGAGCCAGTGACTAGGACCTGCCATATGAAATTTTATTACATTTTACCATTTCAATAAAGTTATAAAGGAGCAATCTTCAATTTGATATGGTCCTAAATAATGGATGTAATTGGAAGGGAATACTAGTTTAGAAGTAAGGAGAGGAAACACATTATTTTATATTATATATATATATATATATATATATATATAAGATAGTTTTTTTAGTAATTTGGATGGTATAAATTACATAACTTAAATTTGTAATTCTTTAAATGTTTATTTAGATTTTAAGGTTATTCGAAAATTTTTAATTATAACATTTTTTAAAATTATTTTATATAATATATACATAGTTGAATGGAAATATTTTATTTAATATGGACATTGAAATATTCTATCTATTAATCACATTGTGTATATTAAAATGTTTTTCTAATAGTGAGTTATTTTTAAATACACATCAATTTTACTTAACTTTGCATTATAAGTCGTATCGGTTTTATTATTATTCATTATTCAAATGCCACATATCAAATTTGTAATAAGAATTAAATGAATTACACATCTCCCTTTTCTTATGAGATAAGAGAATTATTTTACCTTTAATTATTTCATTTAAACTTCAAATATTTTACTATGTCAAAACACACAAGTATGTTAGTTCACATATACAAAGCAATATTTGATTAATATACAAGTATCTTATCTCACATATACATAGCAATATTTTATTAATGAATTAGATATTAAAAGTGAAATATGTATATTCATTACTATTTTTTATTTTATTATACTATGTTGGAAACAATGTTTAACACTGAGATGGGAGGTTGTGGGTAGGGATGGTGAATCAATATTAAGGTTAATTTTTAGTTTTAAGCCAATTTGCATTTCCATTTTAGGCTTGGAAATCATTCATGTGAGTCATTATCATCATATCATATAACCACAATACAAATAAAAACATGAACACACATACCATGAGAAACATACACATAAGACACAATAGTTTAATGTGGAAACCCTTTCCGGAGAAAAACTACCACTTCTCTGTTTGTATGATGATGTAAAATATAAGCTTCTACTCTATTTACATTTATCTTTTCTGAGAACCCACTCATAGGAAACACCAACTCCCTTCGATTGTTTGCTAGCACTCACTAGTAAGAAGCACCAACACCCTTATTATGCAAACACATGATCAACTTAGTATCAACCACCAACTTCATGGATTTATGCAAGCAGCCACTTGCAAGAGATATTGACCTCCAAGCTCTCCATAGACACCTACTAGATGGAAGATCCAACTCCCTATTTTGTAGGCTCCAACCCACACTAAATAAAGAAATATCTACTCGTTGTTATGACACCCACTTGGCCTAATTTTAAATCTTTGTTCTCCTCATCAACCTTCACTTCACTCATCCCATGTAGCTATATGTCTTATGCTCACTTTGCTCTCCTTGCAACACGATACATAAGATTTAGCATTCTTCATTCAATCTACATAACTAGCATCTCTAGGCCTTTGATGTTACATAACATCTCTCATCCTCTCTCAACAACTCTCATACACACAAATCTCTCTACACAACTCTCCAATAATGTTGCATTCCCCCACCATTCACAATTTCCATCCATTGTTTTGTTCCTCTGTAACACAGAGAACAATGCAATATGTCAGCTTATCACATAGTCTCAATGTACATTGGTATGGATCATTTTTCTTGGGATAAGAAATTTTGTTCAATCTCATAATTGCATTGCTTTCAAGGCACATAACTTATCTACATCAACAATTTGGGTATCGGTGGAACTTACTCAACCATCATGTAGAGTCATGGTCTCCAATACTTCTTTATAAGGAACACAAGAATCAAGAAGAATAATATGAATAATAATGGAAAAGGGATTCATACTAAAATAATATTATATTCATGAACTCGGGAAGTCCTTCCATCATGATCTACACAATGAAAAATTTAAACGATCGACTATTGCATAATGATAATGAAATTCCCACCCAACAATTATGTGTTTTATCCATATAGATAAAGGAATATCAAGAAAAATATAGTCATCATGAAACATAATCATTGCCACAGAATTAGTTTTTATATGAATGATAATATGATCACTACAAATACATATATGATCATAATATGGAATGGATCAATTAATCTATCTTAAATTATTGATTAGGAGATCTAAATACAATAGACTAATAAGGATTATTGAGGGTTTCCTAAAATGGGAAGTATGGGAGAAAATGTCCCTTTGTCTTTTTGAGGGGGATTGAATGATTACCTTATTTATTATCTATATATTTATAAAATATTGAAATGCTTGTACCCAAACAAAAGGAATTCATTAGGAAGTTTGTATTCCTAATTTTGTTAAGTAGAATGAAGATGTCTGATAAGAATGATGGTTGAGGAATTCAACGGATAGCATTGAAATCATTATGTAGGATTCTACATATTTAGGATTCAAATCCCTCTCTTTTTCTATCTTCGCTCTACTATTTTATTCTCACCCATTATTTTTTCAATCTATTGAATCCCAATAAGACAATTTCCTAATTTCGATATCAATCTCCCTCTACTGAAAAAATAATGAACATTAGTTCATAGTACTAGAAGGGTAAATACTATTTTAAAAAGAAATAAAAGAAAAGTATCATGGATAACATGTAACATAGAAGAGGATTATAAAATTTTTCCTTTAAGAAGGGGGAAGGAAGGTATAAGAACATAAATTCTCGATGTCCAACAACTAACCCCTCCTTTTGATTCATTCTTGAATCAAATATTGAATAAAATAATACTCTTTGATAAAAAATTAATTAATCTTCAAACTAATCGATTTACTATCTACTATGTGATTGTTGAATCCTTTATATTTTACAATGTAAATAATTAAAAGTAAAATGCTTTGGAAATTTGTCTCCCTCGAATAGATCTATATTATTATTAATGATTGATGGCAGTCTTTGTTAATCTCTTATAGTAATCACTTCTTGAGGTTTTCAAGGGTAATTTGATATATCTACCATATTCTCGTTGACCTAAATATGTCCATGATTAACAAATTGTGTAGCTCCATGAATGGTGAAAACCATACCTAATTGAAAAAAAATATTAGTCAAATTCATTTCTAGTAATTGAAATAGGACTTGACCCTTTGATCCTTTATTTCTTCTAGAAATATGAACATATTTAAGAAATTATCACTCCATTAATCTCTAATGAAAAACAATTTCTATTTTTATTTGAGCTGGATACAATATTGATAGATTTACCTTAGAGAATATAAGTTCATAGAATCCTTTTAGTTTTTGGGTATTTCATGTTGAGACCTAATATTTTGGATTAGGTAAACTGATGTAAATATTGTAGATAGTAAAAATAAAAGGAAGTTGGAAGATGAATAGGCATTGGGAGATGAAACCCAATACTCTCATCTCGTTGTATATATTCATATTCCCCCTTAATGAAAATCAATTCAAATTCTTGGAGTTACTCTTGGCTTGTCATGCTATTAAAGATGTTAAACAAGCACATGGCAGAAAGAGTATGAAAGATGAAACATGAGAGTATGTTTTTTATTAACAAATGATATACATTTATAGTACATGGTTTGATTGTTGGGTTCTCATCCCAAGGTATCTTGGACTTTCTTAGTCTATATCGCTTCCACACTAACCCATAGAGGATTAGGCGTCTAACATTCCCCCCCTTAATCCAAAGGGTTATGTATGAGTCCAAGAAGAGAGTTGTAATAAAAAATGCGCAAAAAATGCATGGCAGTACTAGGCTGAATGTGCTCTCTGAAATGTTGGTATAAAGGGCGATGGTTTAAGGATGACCACCAACACTAGAACGCTTAGTGCTGTTCCCGAAACTCTTCAATTCTCGTATGAAGCTCAAGTCTTCTGCTAGAGGAAGTGTTCATGATGTTTTTAAGAGGGAAACCTTCAACCATGAAAGGGAGTTATCACCCTACATAAAAGGGAGAACTTCAACCTAAAAACGGAAGTCTCAACCTGTGATGGTTTAAGGATGACCAAAAACTTTGGAATGCTTAATGAAATTCTTGGAATTCTTCCAAGTCTAGTAGGAAGATGGAGTCTTCTATTAGAGGAAGTGTCCCCAACTCTATTCCTAGAATTCTTCCTAAATTAGCAAGAAGTTGAAGTCTTTTGCTAGAGGAAGTGTCCCAGATTACTAATTGAAGGCATGCTTAGGGGCATCTTTGTCTCTGGCTACAACTCTAAAACTGGTGTGGCAGGTTGTGGCTCAAGCTCGCTTGATGTGAATTTGAAGCTTGTAGATGACCATCATTTCCCCCCCGTTAGATACAAGGTGAGATGATGGAGAAAACTCAACTGCAAGACCGTTCAATACTCTACAACAAGTTCGGAGATGTGACTGAAATATCATCTTGGTTGTTGATGGCCATTGCCAAGAAGCGATCCATCCAAGATGAATCTTTTTTCTTGCAAGAGGCTTGCTTCTGAAGCATTTTATTGAAGAATGATTTGTTTTATGACAATGCTTACATGGATGAAGATCAAAACAATGATATTTCAGATGGCCAAGTTGGTCACAATGTTGGCATTTCACATTTTGTTGTTGTTTCTGTCACTGTGGAGGAGGGGCAGAATCTGGAACAACTGAAGGTGAACTGTCATGAAGTAATCTAGCACTCTGAAACTGGAAGGGCTTTGAGTAATCTGGAATATGAAAGGACACATCCTTGTCATATCCAAGACCAATTCTATGCTTATTGTGTACAAGTTGTTCCCATGGTCTGATGATTGGCTTGGGAAGTGCAAACTAAACTTCTACATCTACATGTAAAAATGTTGCTTTATTGGGCACTAGATCAGAATAAATTGTAAAATTATTGTCTTGTTGTTTATGGGAGTTTGTTTCATTGTTCTAAATAGAAATAGGTTGAGAATGATGACTCCATTGTTTTAATTCTGCTTGCTGTAGTTGAGATTCAAGCTGCAAAAAATCAATTTGTTGTTGTGCATATTGTAGACATGTCTGAATTTCAAAGAGAGAGTCTTTGCTGATTTTGACTATGTTTTCGACACTATAATGTATTAGCGTATTCAATAGCTCTAATATCCATAAAGTTTTCCCATTTTATCAACAAATCAAACTCTATTAAATACACTTATTTTCACTTATTTTCAAAGATATTAGAAGTTGCTCCAATTTCAATTTGCACCAAGTTTTAGTTGAATGGTGAAATCATACAACTTTTGGAATAAGGGGATAACTTCTAGATAATTTAATACTCTACATGAACTTCAACACTGAACACAAAAACCATAAATAGTTTTAAATACAATGCCACAACTGGGGCATCAACAACTGCGAACTTGCTTGGATCCTTCAAATAATCCTTCACTTTCTTAGCCAATGGAAAAGGATAGTCAAGTTCAATAGTGATTGTTGTCACACTAGAAATACCATGTTAAAACAAAGAAGCTTTCAATGGTCTCCAATCTCCAAATTAATTCAAATATCAAAAATCCCACATGCTATAACTCTTGGTCATGATGATCGAGATCTGGTGGAAATACTGTTGCGTTATTCACTATTTCACTTTATATAGAGCTGTCAAAATAGATATGGCCTGGGTTAAACAATATGAACTTCATATGAATGATATTGTACAGTTCAGCTGACATGTCTTGTTGAGTCCCAAACTTACATCTTCCCTATATACCTTTTTAGCCTTTTTCTCCAGTTACCTAAACCTCCAAGCTATCAAATCATTGCATATTAGTTTAAAAAGAGCATATAAATGGTTTCCTAACTATGTCTTGTGACTACTGTTTGATTTAGATTTTTGCTCAATCAACTGCAGAATCTTGTCACTTTCCATAGCCAGAATCAGTTTCCGCAGCCTTTTTGTTGAATTCTATGTTACAGCTGTCCACTAGAGAATCCAGCCACACAGGAAAGCTACAAATCATGTGGACATGGAACGTGTCCCCTTGGTCCAGCCGAATCACTCACAGAAGCCCACGATCAAAGCCAGTCAAACGGTGGTCAACACTAGGAGTTTGCAGTGGTAGGACTCTGTTTTTCATCACGAGGAGGATTACGTGGCAAGATCCTAAATCTCAGGAGGTGTGCTAACACCTGGGGATTGCCTGTGAACCGAATCTAACAAGCCACCCTCCTTGGATTTATTTCTCACGGCTACCATACTGCTAGATTTCCGAATATGGTCATTTACATGTCTGTCTACCAACGCAGACCTTAGGAATTAGTTATGTATTTCCTGCTATATATAAAGCATCCTCCTATGTGTATAGGCTAGCTTTTGATATGTAATCTTGACTGTTTTTACGAGCCATCATGCCTTGACTTAGTCCTTATGTTATGACTGTATTTCAATATATGAGAAGACACTGCTTTTAAGTTCAAATGCACGACTGATTTCTGATTGGCCGAGGTTGCAGAGGGCCCCTGTACACCAAGGTTCTGTAGTTACTATATAATTCCATGTTTTCTTAATTTACTCTCTTGATGCCATAGATGTTTGCTTGTATATATTACATTGCTCATGGTATTCATGTTATTTGTTGTTCATAGTCTCTTTCATGCTTTCTAATGACTCTCAATTGATCAGTGTTTTCATTTCAAGTTCTAATAGATAGCCCGGGCAAGTGCACATAGCTTTTTGATGACTAATGACATGATGGAATCATCTTGTCCTTCTGGTGATTTGTTTTCTTAGTTCTAATTCCAGCACTGTTTATTTCTTTCAGTTTTGCTTTGCTCATTTACTTTTTTGCAAGATAGATATTAGATTATTGATGTCATTTTCAGTTACCTCCTATAGCGAGAGCAAGTCGAATGGTGAGGGATTGAGTGTGAATGTATAGTTTGATACTCGTTTATTTGTTTTTGCAAGTTAGTGATTAGATTACTCATATCATTTTCCGTTAACTCCTATAGCCAGAGTGAGTCGAATGGTGAGGGATTGAATGATGAATGTGTAGTTTGATATTAGTTTTATTTTATGCAATTTAGATATCAGATTACTCAATTTGTTGATGAATACCTCCTATAGCCAAAGAGAGTCGAATGGTGAGGGGTCAGAAATGAGTTGATGTGATATGGTTTAGTTTACTTTGCTTACAGTTTTTGAATTTCTTTGAGTTCATTTTTTTTCTTTTTATATAGCAGTAAGGATACTGGGTTTCATAGTCACTAGTTCACTATTTGGTTTAATTAGAATTTAGGTACATCTTTATTTTCTCTTAGTAATTGATTTCATCATTGCAAGTTTGAAAACCTTTTGAACACTTTGAAGTTTCGAAATTATTTTAAAGGTCACCATTTCCTTGAACACTTTTATCCATACTTGATTATTAGAATTACCATATCAGGTTAGGAAATCAACAAGAAGATAAATCCAAAAACAAATAAAAAATCAAAAACGACAAAGTAATAAGAAATTGGTTATATTGCATATATAGTGCACTTCACTTCAACAGTTTACGACTCCCGGATTGACAATTTATATAGCAATTTAGGACACACTAAATTGACCAAACATGTCTCTTGAATATTCTTTTAATCAAGGTATTTTTATTCTATATATTTTACATGAAAGCCATCCCATGATTATTGAGGGCCACATCCTTAACCAGCAAATTAATCTTATTCCTTCCATGTGCACTACAATGGCCATTACAAACCATTCCAAACACACTATAGATACAAAACTATAACATCTACCTCCATCTTTCTATGATACAATGATCAATGTATCTTTGAGAATTGTGTGAGATATATATGTTGAATTGATGAGCGTTGGATAAATATATTGAAGAAACCAACCATATTTAAGATGATGAGAAGTCGATATAACATTCTATAATAACTTCCAATACATCAATCTACTGAAGCTCAATCGAGTATTTCATTTGCTAACAAAAATGTTGGTATGCACTGGGAGCAGCTAATGACAAATGTCTTTGCTATTAAAATCTGGGAAGGTGAAAAGGAATGAAACATATTTCTGGTGATTATGGGGGCAACATTTGTCCCAAACTACCTCGTTGATATTCTAAGCTTGGCCTTCATGACGATGGGTTGCGAGGGTAGTATTAATGATAGGACAGTGATAATGGTTCCTTAGTTAGTATTCACGGTCTTCTCTTTTTTCTTTTAATCCATAGTGATTTAACTTATGACCAAAGGAAAAAAACAACATATATAAACAGAAACTATACCGGTAGTTAAATGTACAGGATGAAAGGACCAATGCATACTAGGAATTTAATGCTCCAGTCTCCACGTTGATTCTTTAAGTGATTCAAACTTTTCAATGCACCATATTGCAATGTAACTCCTCAATGTGGTAGAAATATGACCAGAATTAATGCCTTTTCAATGCTTGATGCAGAGAAATAATACACAAAAAGGATGTTGCTCCCTCCATCTCATACGATCCATACACTCTAGCTATTCCAAGCTCACAGCACCAACAGTCACAACATGGTTAAGATTTCCATCATATAGTCAATGCACAGTGTTTTCAACACTTCAAAAACTAGTTCTTACAGTGGACATTCAATACAATTCAATGTGTTTTGAATGTGTAAAATCTTAACATGACAGTGTAGATCCTCGCTTTTGTTCGGCAGCTTAACACAGAGCCCTTAGAGACAAGTCTAAAAAACTCAACAAAAAATAGGTTGATATTTTTCTATTTACTGGACTATGTATGTAACCATTCAACCTTTTTAAAAAAACCCTTACTGCAACATCGATTTGGATTTACATACCATGATCAGTCTCCATATATAATGTGTGCCATGACCTCAAATAATGCAAAACAACATGTTAATGAAGGTTCAGTGCACCACTCACCAATCTTCAATCATGCAAACACTGTACAACATAATCAATGCATATATATATTGCGATTGTCTCAACGTTAGGAAACATTCATTTCTTCATCTCATTCAATATTCCAACACACAAAAATATGCATAATTTAGACTAATGTTCACCACGACAACGATTCAACCAACATATGCAACACAAATTCCTTTAGTCTTCCAACACTGTGTAGATGAGTAACAATGTATGAGTTTCTCATGGACATCAAGACTCAGCCTTTTAAAAAGAGTTCAACACACAGAAACACAATATATATTTATAACGCAAGTACTGACTATTCCTTGACTATGTTGCTCTCATACCAATGTGTCGGTTGTAAGGAATCTAGCTATGGATTTAGATACAACTGTCGTTGCCCGTGATGTAACTTCAACCTCCACGAGTCCCATGCAACAGCACCCACCGTAGTTAATGGAGCTCCCGGTGATCATCCACACCCACTTCAATTACATCGATATGATTTCTGGTGAAACCCGTTATTGTATGACTGCTAGCTTTGTGGCAAGAAACTAGCAGGATTTGTTAAAACTGACAAGGAATTCCAGAGGAAGGAGGAAACTTCTGGAACTATCGTTACATTTGTTTTACTTGATGGATGGGTGAAACAAAATGCTTCGATGCCAAGGTATGAGGGGCGTATGGAGGAAGAGTGAAGGGGTGTTTAAACACAACCGTAAGAGCAACCTTCACGAGCATTTAGATAGAAGACATTGGTATATAACTGAGCATTGAGGGTGCCATTCATTCATGCGTAGAGAATCACTATTGTTTAGAGTAAGGAATTTGTGCTGGCAGAAGGCAGATGTGTCAGGAGCGCAAGTGCATTTTTTATTTATTTGAGACAGTGGATAGAGAACCCAACACAAATCTAGCTGAGAGAGGTCAACTAGATAGTTTGTAGCATGCACACAATAATGACAGTTTTATCTGCAGGAATGCAGAACTGACATGCACAGAGAGGCCACAACTAGTGGCTCAAATTTGAGCGGGGCATAAATTCACTTGCAGCTCTGATACCATTCTAAACACACACATGGCAGAAAGAGTATGAAAGATAAGACATGAGAGTATGTTTTTTATTAACAAATGATAAACATTTATTGTACATGGTGTGACCATTGGGTTCCACATCCCAAGGTCTCTTGGACTTTCTTAGTCCATTCCACTTCCACACTAACCCATAGAGGATTAGGTTTCCAACAAAAGGAAACCCCCATTTTTAGCATTTTTTGCCCAATAACTCCTACATTGTCGGTCATATTCCTTTGTTGTCTATCCCTATGTGTTTTGTACATTAAAGGCTATGATGCACTCTATGTGGAAGTTGTGTGTTTCATTTGTAAGAGAAGGTTTGTGCATGCCTTGAGTAGACACATAACTCTATTGAATAGTTAAATTTACAGTGCATTGTATTGCATACCAAAAAAATGTGCTGTGAAAGCTACATTGTGTTCTGGAACGATTATTTTTTTATGTGTTGAAGGGGTCATATTCCTGCTACATTGAGGCATTGTATTGCAACGTGCTGTGTTGAAAAGCTTAAATTGGTTGAATAATGGTGAATAAACTCTCAAAGGTCATGATTAGTGTTGTAATACATATGGTGCAGTCAGTGTCGAATAGTTTGCATTATATACACTATGATTGAAGCATTGAACAACTATGTATGCTCTTTTATATTGATTGAATGTTGTGCATGAATGCTTACTTTGAGCATTGGACAAAAGCTAGTCGAATGGTGCATTAAATTCTATGTGCGGTGGCTCTGTCATGACTAAGTTCAATCCTATGTTGCAAGAAACTTCTGACCTGGATGAAGTATATACATGTGCATTCACCGTTAACATTGCAATGGCTAGCGTTACTTACTCTAATTTTCTGAACACTATGTAATTTGATGTACAATGCTTGGGTTGCCGAATAGTTTGTTTGAGTGCATATGGTATTCATTGAATACCTTTTGAATACCTTTGTTGAAGTTTTTATATCATTTGGTCATATAAATTGATATGGTATGATGTGCAAATGGTATAATATGAAGTGCATATGGTATATTAAGTTGTGAAGTGTGTATGGTATAATATGAAGTGAGTATGTTGAGTTAATAATTATTTATTTATCAGAATAATAATGTTTACAAAGTTCTTCTAGTATGGGATGTACCATTCACTCCCTTTTATATGGTAATGAAATAGTATGGAGGTATATTTGAGAGACTACATCTTTAATTGATTTTATTTTAAGACATATCCAGTCAGATTTTTTGAAAATACATCAAGCTTTTGTTTCAACCTGTAATTATTTTGGGCACAGATCAGATCATATGGTGCATTCACTTATCATTTTAGTTGAAGTGATTCTCTTTGACAAAGAGAACTACCATGAGTGTTCTAGGAAGATAAAACATACCCTTATTTTCAATGAGTTGTGGAAAGGGATTTGTGAAGAAGAAAGAGATAATGCACCTAAAAACTCCACTTTAGATAAGGATCTTACCGTTTGGGAAAACAAGAACAACAAGGCATATGACTTGATTGCATCCTCCATAAATGAAGAGGTGAGTCAACATATTTTGACATATTCAAATGACTTTGAATCCATAAAGAAGTTGAAGGAATTGTATGACTCACACTCTGAAATTGAAGTTGTTCGGTTGATGATTAAGTTGTTCAATCTTGAATTGAAAAATGATGACCCTATTGCCTTAACATTAGAAGTAAGATCTATTATGAATGACATAAAATCTACTGGTGTTGAAATAGGTATTCCTCTCATAGATTTTGTCAAGGCACTATATCCCACCTATTCACATTATCTTAAGTCATTGCAAGAAAGTGGAAAACTCAAGTATATTACCTTTGAATCCCTTAAGAATAAGTTTTTGGAAAGAGAGAAGGATTTTGGGAGAAAGAAAGCTCCTCAACCGTATGAAGAAGTTGTGCGCCTTTCAGAAAAAAAGAAGAATCATGCACAAGATTCCTCTAGAGGAAGAGGTGACCGAAGAGGAAGAGGAAGGAATAATTTTAGATGTAGGGGTGACAGACATTTCCAAGGAGAAATATTTGATATTCATTTCATACGATGAAATAGAGATGGAAATGATGCTTCCACCTGTAAGCTTCCTTGGGACTAAATCATGTAGGAAAGAAATGAAGAAAAGGGTAAAACACTTGGTAAAGGGAAAGGAAAAGAACATGAGTCCTCTTAATATGTTTTGTTACATTGCAACATTGGAGTAACTCAAGACTTATTCAATGCTTCACCTGCTTCATGGAAAGATGCTCAATTGCTTTATTCAGTACCAACTTAACACATGACATTCAAAAGATATTTTTTTGGAGAATTCACTCACAATGTTGATGGAGCAGTATACCTTACAAACAAGTCAAAACACAAGCCATCAGGTCTTGGCAGAATCAAGCTCAAACTACTTGGACTTCTAGATTTTTTCTATGAGATGTTCTATACCTCCCAATGTTGAGGAGAAACTTGTTGTCTTTGGTCCACATCCACCAGGAAGGACACTCAATTGACATATTTGATGGCAAGGTTGATGTGAGGAAAGCATCAGATCACTCACTTGTAATGACTTGGATAGAGGAAGAAAGACATCTGAAGCTGCAAGGAACCTCTAGTCGTGCACATAAATTTTCATAATTTTCTCACTATGATGAAGGTACATTTCCATCAATTCTTTTATGGCATGTTAGATTTGGACACTTGAACTATGACAACCTTCATAAATTGAATAAAAATGGTGTCACTGATTTACCTCAAATTCCTAGGAAACTTAAGCAATGTGATGATTGTATCTTAGAAAAGCACAATAGACAACCTTTTGATGATTCTCATTCCAAAGAACATAGAAATATTGAACTCATTCATTCTTATTTATGTGGCTCAATGCCTGTTCCTTCTGAAAATTGTAGTAAATATAAGATGAACTTTATTGATGAATACAACATAATGTGTTGGCTTTATTTATTGAAGAACAAATCTAAAACATTTGAAACATTCAATAACTTTCATACAAGGATTGAAAATTATGCACAATATCATATTGCCTCTATTCGTACTGATAATGGAAAATAATACACTTAAAATGAATTTGAAAACTATCTTCACCATCATGGTATCAAACATAAAACTATCACAACTTATAACCCCAACAGAATAGAGTAGCTGAAAGAATGAACAATACAATCTTAAATACGGTACGTTCGATGATGTTTTTCAAGAATTTTAAGTTGGTGTTTTGGGCTGATGCAAATCTATGTGTTGTATGTATAAAGAATAGGTTTCCATCTCATGTTATAAAAAACAATACTCCCTATGAAATGTTGTATGGACATATTCCTTCGATGAGGCATCTCAGGGTTTTCGGTTCTGCCTATTATGCCTTGATAACTAAGGAAAAAAGAAAAAAACTCGGTGCAAGTCATTGAAAATGTATCTTCTTAGGGTAATCAACAACCACCAAAGCATACCATCTCTATGTTGAAGTGAATAAGAATTTTATAGTATCTAGAGGTGATCTTTCTTGAATCTTCCAAAACTGACAATTTTTTTCAGCAACAACTTGATCTCTTGGATATATTTGGACATGCAAAGTCTTTTCAAGAGTTTGATAATGAGATTCCACATATTCAAAGGGGGGATCCATCCACTGATGACACTTTGAGTGATGTGATTGATAAAATTGGGAGATTAAATCTTGATTCAACCCCATATCAGTCAACTAAGCAACCGGGCCATCTCAAAAAGGACCTCCAAAATGGTTGATAAAGACACTTGAAAGTGTTCATCTTGATGTGGTTGGAAAAAGGGGAAGAAGATGATTTGTTAGAAAAGATGGAGGTAATGTAGACAGTCTTTATTCACCTATTTATATGGATGTTTCTTATTTTTGTGAACTGTATTTGTCTACATATTTTGAACTAACTTCTTTCAAAGAAGTCACTTCTCTTTATGGATGGAAAGAAGCAATGCATGAAGAATATGATGCTTTGATCAAGAATGGCAATTGGAAGCTGGTTGATCCTCCATTGGGAACCAAACCAATAGGCTAGAAGTTGGTCTTCAAGAACAAGTAAAAGAAAATGGCTCACTCGACAAGCATAAATCTAAGCTTGTGGTAAAAGGTTTTGCACAAAGGGAAGGGTTCGACTATGAGGAGATTTTTTCCCCCACAGAAAAACAAACTACCATCTAGACAATCTTTTCCTTGGTAGCTCAAAACGGTTGGAATGTCCAGAAAATGGATGTAAAATGGTTTCCTGAATGGAGATCTAAAAGAGAATGTTTTTATGTCCTAAACAGAAGGATTTTTTCTGAAGGGTCAAGAATACAAAGTATGCAATCTTTTAAAATCATTGTATGGCCCAAGCACCACAATCCTGGTATGAAAAGTTAACTGAGAATCTTTTGAAACTCAATTTCAAACATTATGATCTTGATGATGTAGCTTTCTTTGTCAAGAAAGTTGGAGAAACAATTGTATATCTTTTTCTTTATGTAGATGATATTCTGATGACAGGGTAAAAGGAGAGTTACATTGCATCCATAAAGAAAGAACCGAGGAAATGTTTTGAAATGACAAATTTCGGCTATGTTCACTAATATCTTGGTATTGAAGTAACTCAACATCTGAATTTTACATTCCTCTCTTAGAAGAAGTACATTGGATATGTGTTTAACATGTTTTGCATGGTTGAGTATAAACCCTTTATTACTCCAATGGGGAAAAACTTAAAGCTCAAATTGACTGAAGGAAAATAGTTTGAGGATGCAACAAAGTATAGACAGCTCGTAGGAAGTCTCAAATACCTAAATACTACCAAACCATACATTTCATTTGATGTTGGAATCCTCTCTAGGTTTATGAAAAAACATTGTGAGGATCACTAGTCTATTGCAAAAATAGTTCTAAAGTACTCGAAGGGATCTCAAGACTTTGGACTCAAGCATACTTTGGTGGATGCCTTCAGCTTGACTGGATACACTGATTTAGATTTTGATGGAGGTAAGGAAACTGGAGTGTCTAATTCAGGTTATGTTATGAGTCTTGGATCAGTGGTTGTCTCCTTGAGGTCATGCAAACAATTAGTTCCAACAGATCTTATAATTGTATCAGAATATGTGGCAGTAGTTGAAGCAATGAAGGAAAGTGTGTGTCTCAAGAAAATTATGGAAGATTTGTAGGAGAAACAAACATACTCAACTCCTCTTCTGATTGATAACACTTCTACAATAATGTTGGCCAAGAACCCAAAGTTCCATGATCAAATGAAGTACATCAATACAAAATACCATATGATTTGACATCATGTTAAGGCCAACAATCCACCTACAACATTGTTCCATAATGAATAGATTGCAGACATCTTCACCAAAGTGCTTGGAAGGGAAAAGTTTGAAAGATTCAGAATGATGTTTAGCTCACCAACATCCCTTCAGATTAATGGTGGGAATGTTGACACCTAATATTTGGGATTAGATAAACTGATGTAAATATTGTAAATAGTAAAAATAAAAGGAAGTTGGAAGACGAAAAAACATTGGAAGTTGAAACCCAATACTATCTCTCTCCTTGTATATGTTCATATTCTCCCTTAATGAAAATATATTCAAATTCATGGACTCACCTGTAGTATGACATTCTACTATTGAGCTTTGTCAATATTTTCAAATGACATATTATTTTTAAATGAGATCCCTAATAATCGAACATAGAATCTCCTTATTTAATTAAAAATTAGTTATAGGAAGAAGTAATAATAGTATAACCCATATGCCCCCGATCGGGGTGTGAGTTGTCAAATAGAGCCATTAAGGTAGTGATTATGATAAGGACATAAGGAAATGTTTCCATCGCCCACCACACACTTGAAGCAAAGGGTGTGATAGCCTTCGACATGCTTAAGACAACAAGAGTGTAGGAAGGTGACAAACATATTTGGGAAAGTTTACCAGCTATGGTGAAGGATAGAAGGCCAGGGTTTGAAGGAGCAAAGGCACTAAAGGCGAGACTGGAGTAGAGGCATAGGAAGGGACGGGGGCTCCATTGGCTCCAAATGTTGGCTACATAGTATGTAAACTAGCTTTTCCTCCACTACACCATGATTCCCTATGTCTGGTTTGATAACTGGGGTATTGGGGGCACTAGGTTTGTGGGCGAAAGTAATTCTAGCTAGGAGATATGCATGTTGTCAGATGTTTGCTAGAGTAATCCTAGCTCCATGGGTTCCTCCCTAGTGTCAATTTGTTATGGGATTTAACTTTCTCATGTGGAGATTATCGGGCTTCATAGGGAGGGTGGAAGTCTGGGAAAGTAGCTTTGTCTTGTCTACATGGCAATCTTGGGGGTCAGGGCCTGGGATGCTATTAATGTCTATGTTTTGATGAAAGTTTGTTTCTTTGTTTTCTCCATGGGTGTTGAGGGTAATTGGTAGTGCTAGCTCCTGTGGGTCGGTGACAAGTACCTGAGGAAAGCTAGTATTGGGGAGGTTGTTGCGAGTAGGGGTCTTCTAAAGTCTATGAATTGGCATGAGTTAAGCATTGGCCATGTCAGCCTCGGCTGGTTGAGGGGAGGTCAAGAGTCAAGAAGAGTTTGGGTTGGGTGCCTCTTGTAGCCCGAGGGTCAGATTTTGCACTACAGTGCTAGTAAGGGCAAGGCTAAAACTGTGATGAGTCGGGGGGGATGGGGAATGGTCATACAACAGTGGGTAAGGGAGGTACGAGACTTGGAACCCATCAAATTGGCTACTGTGTTATAGGATATATAGTTGTTCTGTTATTGGAACCTCGCTCCCAAGGCTGAGACCGAAGCATTTGCAAAGCAATGGGCGTTTCGGGGCATCTGCTGGGGAGAAGTTACCAGGGAACGGGTCATGGTAATGTTGGGTGGGGGATCTTGTATTTTCGGGGTTATAGAAATGAAGTTGTTAGGTTCCTATACCAATAGGTTTCACTTTTCATGATTGACTGGAGAAGTTCCAAATATGTTCATCCTTTCCATGGTGCAAAGGTTTCCATATTTTGAAGACAAATGAAGAAAATTAAGAAATGAAAAGAGGGTATGCCCTAAAAGAAAAACCAAAGGGCAAGAAGAAGGAAATGGTCAAAAGAAAAATGAAATAAATGAACCCCAAACAAAAGACCAAGAAAATTTGCTCGTTCAAATGCCACTACTGTTCCATTTTTGAAGAATTTCACTATACAGTTGCTTGACTCTTATCACGGTTCATGAATGGCCAAACAGCTTAATCTTGGCCAAGTTCATATTTGCATTTACTTGTCTTAGAATAGAGAATAAAGGTCTGTCCATACAGTTCAAGCTTGGCAGATGAGTAGCTAGGTAGAGACGCAAAGGAGCCCAACTGTTTAATCTAGGCCCTTGGAAGAGATAAGGGTAGATTTAGATAGGATGGGAGCTAAAAGAAAAGAAGAGAATCGGGGTTTGATAGTTCAAATGCACCCAAGGAGAATGAAGAAAAAATGTTAGGAGTAAGAGGATGGGTAAGTAGTTTTGATGTTGTAGAAGCAGGTTTATGAGCAATTTTGTCCTTTGAATATGTTTTATCTGATGGATATCATAAAGTGCTATGGCAAGGTGGTCACAAAACAAATGGAGCATGACTAATTTCCCTCCTCATTTTTCCAAGAACACTTACTAACATCCCCTCAAGGACATTGAGATCTGCTCAGTGCTCCTACTTCCTTTCATTTTATGAGAAAGACTAAAGTGAAACTTTGTTTTACTTAGGCAAAGGAAGCCACATTTCTTGTGTAAAAGTGTTTCTCTTCCATTGTGCTAAGCTTCCCAGAATTCATGGCCTAGATCCCTTTTATTCCCTAAGCCTAAGTTTCACCTTTTACTTAGCGCTTTCTATTTTTGTATATATTCTTCCTGTTAAGCTATTAACATTATTATATAGCTCCTCCATAATATTTCCCCTACCATACTACGTAAAAAGACATAAAAACCACAAAATTCTTTAATATCCCGCCCTGGGCTCAATTAAAGCCATATGTTAATGTTTTAGGGGGTCGAAGGTTTATCCGAAACCTTGTGGACAACCCTTCTCTGTGTGCATATAACATTGGGATTTATTCAACGTTTGGTTGAATAAATAACCACGCCCGAACATTTAACCAAAGTTTCAATACACTGCCCGAACATTACAAAACGTTAAAAATTATGGTGGGCCACCACGCCATAGCCTCCATTATATCCCGCTCGTCGTCAACTATCTAATCATCGCCCATATATCCGACGGCTCACATGCATATCGGAACCCCTCCGATCATTGATTGATAGCATCCGAGGGATGGGTGATATTTCCGCCGTACAGAAGACAAGTGTCAACTTCCCGGCGTGATCGGAGCCCCCCCCTCCAATACCACCCTAGCCCAAAGGCGGTGCGGGGAATACCAGTTACCGCCCCGCTACCTCTCTGTTGATGTCACCCTTACGTTATCAACTGACATCGCACCCATGTCAGCGCCATCTCACCGCCGTATCACCTGCTTACATCACCACCTCGTCGCCGTTGTGTCACCGCCACATCAACCCACTACACGACAAAGATTACATCATGCTGATGTCACCCAACCAAAGTGCGCCAAAACTCGCCAAAATCAAATCTTTGTCAAAAGGCATGAAATGTCATTTTCTTGTTCATTTCTGTTTGTTTCTTCTGCGCAACCTCTACATGTTGTTTCACATCCAAAGCAACATTTTTCACTACATAGTCTGCCACCCAACTGAATTAAGTGCACAACTCCCCTCCAGCTTGGTCTGCCACCTACATTTTGCACAGGGCATCCATTAAGCAGGTATTTACCCGAATGCTGCTCCTAAACTCTGTTTTTCTAGTTTTCTCTATAAATTCACCAAAAAATGCTCAAATTTGAGTAAGAAACGCAGTGCTGCATTCAAAGTCGCACACTGCAACCTCTGTTTTGCCTGAATTTTACCAAAAATCCACCAAGTTCCATCTCCCTCTACAAATTTCTCCCAGCAAGTCAAACTTGAGTTCACTCTGGTCTGTAATTACCAAAGGAAAAAGCCCTGAACTGTTTCTATCCATTTCTTGCTGAAAAAATCTATGAGCCACATTTTTTCTACAATTTGTACCCAGTAAGTTAATACTGAGTCGAATTCGGTCTACGATTCCCGAAAAAAATCCACAGATTTATTGTTTTCCCTATTTTACTTACACAGACCCAAAATTCCAATTTCAAAATCACATAATTGAGCCATGGAAGATCCAGTAGCCCTCAATATAGCCCCTCTCAATGCTCCACATAAGGAATTGGAGTGGCTACCCTTAGCTGATAGGAATTTTCAAATCCAGGACTTAGTTGGTGACAGAAACCATCTCCAAGAATTTTTTGAACTTAGGAACAGTTACCTAAGAAAAAATTATTTTTATGGGATATGGGAATCAAATTTACCCATGTACTACCTCCTCTCTGTCAATGTTTTCTCGAAGATAATTCACCTCTACTATGAAAACTATGAACCAACCCAAAGGGTTGTCAAAACTCCATCTGGAACTACCCTCTTTCATATAACTCCTGAGTCCATAAATCAAATGCTAAACTTCAAACCAACCTAACTTTTGTTTCCTCTTACTATAAAATTCTTGCTTGATGAGGGGCCCAAATTGTCTAGTTCAGAGATAGCTCGAATTGCCTAAGCATTTATGAGATCAGATCACCAGCCTACAGAGCCACCTCCTTTTCACCATGCATGGTTCAATGAAGTGGGTAAATTACTTGTTGATATGATATCTTATATTCTGGCGTTCAAGACAACTGAATATGTTGATGAGACTGTGTTAGTTTTATTTTCCATATTCACTCTAGGGCAGCCCCCTGCTATCAAATACAACTATGCTAAATTCATTTCCAACAAGATCCATGATCAGCTCTTGAATCTAGACAGGGAGGGAGTCTTCAAGTACTCATCCTACATCTATCATCTATTCCTATATTATCAGCCAGACGTTTCCAATTTCCCATTAGAAAATTGGATTCTAAAGGAGAAAAGAGGTCTGTGATTTTTTGGACCTCAGTCTTTCATGAAGTCCACAACTCTCCTTACTCTTACTGTGAGTTTATTGACATGTTTATATATCTAGCCTCTTCTCTACTAATGAGGGCTCCTCCTCCTAGATTATCTTATGATATGCAGAAAATTCTACAGCTCTCCAAAAGCTACAAAATAGGTGACTGGTACTTATACTAGAATCACACTGAGATCAGGATATATGGCTGTGAGTTGTGCCCCTACAAGCTTCCAAAATATTTGCCAATGAGACTGTTTGCCTTAGAATATTTCAGGCAATTTATCAATTCAGATTTGACTCATTTTCATAACACCAAGAAAAAGGCTCAATTGAAATTGATAGACCAGTTAGGCCCCTATGTCATGAACAAAAAAGAAGGATGCCAAGATGCTGACAAGATATTGGGTGAAAAACTCAAATTAAAAAGAATCTTTTGGTGGGTACCCTATGACCCAAATGGATTTATCAATGCAAGAAAAATAAAATATAGGCTGTCAGCCTATGAACATTGCAAGATCCCTAAAATAGAACAATTTGCCAACTGAGATGAGTGGGTAGAAGGCACACTAATTGAACAGCTCACTGAGGAAGAGAAAATCGAACAAAATATGAAAAATCTTGAAAAGACTCTTGACCTAGATTCTTTTGGACAAGTGTCATTCAAAGTTCCACAGAAAAGCATGGTAACCACATCATCTGTTGGTACTTCACAGCAACCGGCCCAAGAAAGCACTACAACAACTGCCAAAACATCAAAAGGCAAAGAGGTGCTAGACTTAGAGTAGCACATGATGACATATCCACCAACAACATCAAAGGAACAGGATCAAGGGAAAGCCCCTTCACTGCAGACAAAGGCACCTGAAGTACTAGCATTACAGACTCCTCTCAATGAGGAAAGAAGCAAGAAAAGTGACAGAGAAGAGACCACACCTGCAAGTGGATTAGTAGAGCAGCCAGAGGCCAAAAGGAAAAGAGTATATCCTCTACTTGAAGAGGAAATTGTTGAAGACATCACAGAGAGTCCAAGAGAGGAGAGGGCAACCAACCAACAGACATCCACCAGCTCTCACAGGTAGGAAATGAAGAGGCAACATAGTATGGAAGTTCCTCCTCAAGGCCGCAAAGTAAGCAACGTTCTGATATTAAAGGAACATTCATGGACATTAAGGCCTAGAATGATCCATTGAGACTATAGCTTTATGATCACTTTCTCAAAATGACACCCTCCAAATAGCAAAGACTAATGGCGACATATGACATTAAGGAGGAAAAAATGATCTTAAGTCATTTTAGACCTAAAGTTCAGCAAGCACAGTGAGCAATTGACTATAGAAGAACAAATCTAGAGGTCCTTGCCAAAGACGTACACCCAATGGACCAGATTGAGTTGCACAAATAGACGATTCAAATGGTTTACTCTACATTGGCAGATAAGGCAATGTTGGCCCACAAATTGTAGGATTCATTAAGCAATCCATCTGTCCAATTGGATTTGGAAAAAATATCTTCTTTAGCAAAAGACAACAGAATAAAGACCTTAGAAGAAATTATTATTGAGCTAGGACATGATCCCAAGGATGCCAAGGGCATAAAAGCACTCATAAAGAAAAAGGAAGAAGATATTGCTGCACTTAGGAAGCAATTGAAGCTGCCTATTACTATGCACCCACAAACTACAGAACCTGCACAAGAAAAGGCAGAAGAAGACATGATGGATTTGCTGATAAAGATGAATCAAAGGCTAACTGAAATGGAGCAAGAATTGCAGAAATCATTACAAGGCAAGTAGGGAGAGTTGACCTCCCAGCCACCTAAAACAACTCCAACAGTTGCCACTGCCCCTCCCACAGCTACAGTAGCAATCCCTCCCACTGTCCCAGCATCAACAACAGGTACCTTCAGCTTCAGCAGCAGCAACAACAACAGTACCAGATACCAGCATGAGCATGGAAGAGATGATGAAGGGAATAAAGGAGTTAGAACTCGAAATGGCAGAGCTAAAAGAAGCCAAAGAAAAAATGGCCAAGTTAGAGGTAAAATATGATAAATCTAAAATAACTGTGGCAGAAAAAACAAGAGAGGTAAAGGCCTTGGAAAATAAGGTAAAATCTTTAGAGAAAGATCTTGCTCTTCATAAACCTCTATCAGAAGTCAAAACAATTTTGTGGACTAAGATTGGCCAGTCCATCACTGGACAATGGAGATCAATACAGACTATCTATGAGCACATTGAATTGATAGAAGAGATTAAAAAGGCCAGAACATCATTGGGAAACATGCCCGAACAGGCCAATAGACTAATTCATTTTTTGAATTCTCATAGCAAAGAACAACTAGTAGCTCTAGATATGAGGGACAGAATAGGTACCATTTTGACAGTCAAAAAGGTGCTAACCATGAGGAATTTTATATAGAATCTGGAGAGAATATGTCAAGAAATGCAGATGGAAATAAATGCTTTTACAGAAAAGTTTACAGTCTTGCAGCAAAAGGGTCTACCTAGTTTGTTAACCAGCAATCAGAGACTATTGACACACGAACAATATGCTCACAGGGTCAATACATATGCTGCCAACCATATCACAGCATCATCAAGCACTTCAGAAGACATAGCACCTCCCTTTGGACAAAGCTTAGATGACAAATTGGAAAATATGTTCTATATTGAGCATGAAATAACACATCTTTTTGAACTCTAGCCCAATTTCTACAGGTATACTGAAGCTGATGAAATATTGATAAAGCTACAGAGGCACCAGTTGCCAACAGACCAATGGTGGCAGAGAATGTTAGAGGTTTTACCAAGGTAGTTTTAGTTCTCTTTTTTGATCATTTTCATTCAATCAAATTCAATGCACATGCCACATATCATAAAAAATGAAAACAACAGGGGAAGGAAGTCACACCAAAATGCATTAAAGCAAAATCAGGCACAAATGAAAGGGCCAGGGCAGTAACTCAGCAAAGCTAATAAAAGAAACAGTATCAGCCAACTCACTGGGTGTGAAATTCAAACATATCTGATCAATTAAAGCGGCCAGCACAGCAACAAATACTTCTGCATTCATTTTTCCCTGTTTCCAATGGCATTTATTTCCTTGTAAAAGTATATGGATGAAGTTATTGCGAGATATTTTTCCATAAGATATTTTGTAACCCTTTTTGTATAAATACCAAGGAAAATTTTAAGAACCCCTGCTAAATTTATAAGTATAATAAATGGGCGAATTCCATGGTATATAGGAAAAATGGAAGGCGATTTTATCAATAATATAATATGTATATATAATTTTTCGGCAAATATCTCACCATGCATGGCGAATATTTTACTCAATTATAAAATCTTGTAAGATCTTGGTATTACCATGGGTTATCATAAACCTAGAGCTTAAAAATTACTATTATAATTTTTAAAAATTAATAAAATTAGTAGTTGATTTTTATTTTTTTTTTATTTAACGAAGCTAATGTTTACATACATTAAATTACAACATCCATTTTAGCTTTGACCACAAGCCCGAGAGGGATCAAATATTTTTTCACTCTATGCTAGTTTGCATATCACGATGTTTGATACCTCTCGGGGGTTAGTAGATCTAGAGTAAAGATGGATCTATGTTGGTTTAATTCCCCATTTAAATAGGTTACATTCCAGGTGAATACCATGGGTCTATACCATGTGCCATTTTTATTTTTATTAATACTAATATCAGGGTTAATAATGTTTTTTTGCATGGTATTAATAACAATTTAGTCCATGGTATTTGTCCCATAGTATTTTGCCCATAGGTTTCGCCTAAATATAAGGCATTTTTTGAGTGTTCGTAAATATAAGGTGACTTATGGAGTAAATATAAAAAAATGTTTTATTTCCTTACCATACCTCTCATTTATTTCTATTTTTATTAATTTACCACACCTCTTTTACAAATATGGTATTTGGCCCATAGGATTCACTTAAATAAAACCTCTTTCTTGAGACTTCATAAATAGAAGGAGGGTTATGGACTAAATATAAAAAGAGATTTTATTTATTTACCATACGTCTAGTTTATCTATATTTTTATTTATTTACCATACCTTTTGAGTAAGTATAAAAAGACGTTTTATTTATTTACCATACCTCCACTTTACTTATATTTTTATTTGTTTACACCCTTGTATGTATATAAGGTGAATTATGGGTAAATATAAAAAATGTTTTATTTATTTACCATACTTCTCATTTATTTATATTTCTATTAATTTACGATACCTCTTTTATAAATATGGTATTTGGGCCATAGGATTCACTTAAATAAAACCTATTCTTGAAAATGGGCGAACGGATTCACTTAAATAAAACCTATTCTTGAAAATGGGCGAATGGAAGGTTGTAACTCCTAATTTCAAGGGCTAAATTTACCTTTTTTACCCTCTCCCTTAAAATAAGGTGGGCTATTTGAGGTGATTTGTAAAAATGTACTATGATACAAAATATTCGCCCACTAAAAATTTAAAACCCCTTAATTGCGCCAAAGGGCGAACATTCGCCCCTAAAATTTTCTATGATAAATACCTCCCCATGAGATGTATTCATGGTTGGTTCTATCCTCTCTGGACTGCACTGTAACTCAAGAAGCTTATGAAATAAATGAGTTGTTGGATTTCATTGTGATTGCACCGTCTGAAGTGGAATTGATGCATTGGGTCTCTGCTACTGAATTCTTGAATCATTTACGGATCAATAAGTTTTTCTAACCCATGTTTTGTATTTTCTGTGTCTGCGCACTTCATATATGTTTTCATAATCTTAGTAATGGAGAAAAAGAATAGCCCAAAATTTGTTTAAACACACTCTATGTTCAATCTCTATTATTACTTATGTGTTCTTCAGAGTTAGCATAAACAAGAATTCTTAGCTGCTCCTCTTTCCACTAATTCTTTCACTTTGAATATTGACAAGGAATTATTTACAGCTCCTTGATAATAGTCATGCATTTTCCCTCTGCCAAGATGATGAAGGATTCTTAATTGCCCTTCACCCACTCGCTTCCATTCCGTCGATTTGCAGATTATAAAATTGTTCCAAGATTGATTATCTTGCTCTGTAGTATTACCTTTTGCCAAAGAAAACACACTCAGCACTTCATCCTCATAGACTCCATTAACCCAATGGAATAAACTATTCAGACTTGCATCCCATTTATGTCTAAGATCACCATCCAAAAATAAAAAAAAACCCTTGTACATCATAACTAGCCTAAAATACCTCAAAACAAAGCTAAACTTTAAAGAGAGAGCCCTCTCTGGATGAAGATTGGCTAGAATTTGTGTCTAAAGGATTGTTCTATGGTTACCTCGGCCATATCACCTCCTTGGAATCTTCCTAGGGGACAACCTGAGTGATAACAGAATCAAGGGTGGAAGATTTTTTAAAAGGGAGAGTCTTCTGGGGTTGGAAATACAAAACATAATGTTATGGAAATCATGTTTTCTTGTTCGCATATTAGGTCCACTGAATGGTAATCATTCTCGGACGTGAAGAGTACAAAGGCTAGTTTTGGGCCATCCTCAAGATTTGACCGATAAGTACCATGACAGGGTGACAATGGGTAGATCGGGTTAAGGTAAGGGCCAAGGAAAGAGGCCACAGGAGATCGAGGTTGAGGCTGAATCAAGCACTTTGGGTAAATCCCGACATAGAAAACTAGCGACCAACTTGATAATTGAAGTAGCTACTGCATACAAGGAAGGCACCAAGGAGGAGATTAGGTCGATGATAGTAGAATGGGAGGAAGACATAAACTGATAAGCGAGCATGGACGAACCTGAACTGGACGACTAGAAGCTCCTGGTTTTAGACTCGAGCAACACTAGAGGGAGAGCGACTAAATTTAAATAGACCCTACATCTTTATTGGCTGATGAAATGCCTCCTTGGAAAGGCCATGGAGAAAATTTGGATGTCTGCCATCGAGGATTTCGCAAATCACAAACACGAGTTTTAGAAGCTACAATTTCAATGGCAGAAATAGTACAGTCTCCTTAGCCGCATGGAGAGACACTTCCCCTGCCTTTTTTCACAAAGAGAGTTGTCAGGCTCTAGTGCTAAATATCTGACCCCAGTTGCTTCAGCCTCCACCGAGAAGGATTGATAGAATGCCAACTTTCAGTTATTTTTTATTAGTTTAATGCGCATAGCTTTTAATTTCCAATTTACAGTCATATTTATATATAGGAAAAAATAATATGGATGTGGATGTGACAATCAAGCTTATATAACTTGGATAGATAGACTCAATATTTTTTGCTAGTGGATGGCTTATCATGCTATTAGGTGGTCAACATACTTGGTTTCCCGATGGGCTAGTTGATACCATCTAACCTCACTCTATGTGCTTGTAACTTGCTTACTTATAATGAAAAAGAAGGATCTACCAAGCTTAACAAAAAAAATAGTATAACCCATATGAATAATATTGGAATTCTTTTATATGGAAAAGAAAGATATTTCTTCAATTTGTTATAGATCCTAATAGCTACAATCATTTGATTCATTCAATTCCTAGTTGGCAGTAAGTGATCATAGCATGACAGAACCAACAAATGATTGTAAGAGTATTCTTCATTCCATCTTCATCCTATGGATTTTGGGAATGAGAGGAACGAAAAAGAGCTAGCTATCGAGATACAATCAATGATTATCACATTACAAGTGTGATGCCCTAACCTCTAAGGTAATTATACTCAATAGAATATAACTCCTCATTTCATTAGTATGAGATCCATAGGCTATTTTGGAATCCCAACTATTATAGTGTGAATCAAATTTAATGACATAATTTAGTTTACAATTACAACAGAACATTCCTTGCTTAAATGTAGATTCCTTCAAGGGAAAGAAAAGGGAAGTAAGGGTCAATTGATATGGATTGTTTTACTCACTCTTCCAAATCAACTAGGGGAGGATAATAACATTGCATTTCAAATGGAGAAATAATATAATGATTCATAATCATATTCGATGGGGATAGGTGTAAAGATGCTAAGAGAAGGAAATTAAAGGCGGAAATTTCTCCAGACCAATATTGAACAAATATCCATTGAAAAACATTAATGGATATCACATAATAGGATTACATCAAGATATGGTCTCATTATTTGAGAATGGTATATGTCATAATCGGTAGATGCTACAAGCCGATTGAATTGAGCCTTGGGATGGAAATGTACAAAGTCATATCTTACAAAGTAAGGGAACCCTAAGATAATTTCAATGGGTATTTTTGATCCTATTCCATTTCATGGAGACAATGTTTATTCTCCTAAGATAGAAAGGGGATAGGTGAAAAGAATCAATGGAAGCTATTCTAAGGAATGAATCTAACTTGGTCCAATACTATATTTATAGAACACACTATTTACACCTCAAAAGTTGGAATTTTATATAATGTAAGATGAAACTCGTGATTAAAACTTGAAATGTTCCAAGCATTTTATTCATACGATAGATGCCAATAAGATGAAATACTAATTTGACATTAAGTAATCCAATTATAAACATATCCACTATAGATAGATAATTGAATCAATTTTTGAAGTAAATGGTTAGACGTGGATGCAGATAGAGTTGTTTCTATGTGTTAATGTCAACAACAATGCAAATTGCACTAGTTGGAAAAATCATTAGCTTTATAAATTTTGAAAATTAAATCCCTCTATCCCCATATAGGATCATTCCCAAATAAAACAATCTATTTTTCCCAATTATATTATTTATTAGAACTTGAAATGTTTCAAGCATTTTATTCATAAGATCATTCCCAAATGAAACAATATATTTTTCCCAATTATATTACTTCTTAGTACTTGAATTGTTTCAAACATTTTATTCGTCCCAGCTGAAATATTGATTTGACATTAAGTAATCCAATTATAAAAGTATTCACTGTATATATAGAGAACTGAATCAATTTTTAGAATAAATGGTTAGAATAAATGGTTAGCCGCCAATAAAGATAGAGCACAATTCTAGGTATTAATATCAACAACAATACAAATTGCAATATAAAATACATACATATACCTATATATGTATAAGTATACATAGAGAAACAACCTGATCAAAATATTAATTCATAAATTTATTACCAAAATAACACATATTAAATCAAAATTATTTCAATAAATTTAAATAAATTTAAATACTTTAATTAATGTATAAATTTAATTTTTTATTTATTAGATAAATAAATAACCCTTAAAATATATTCCTTATAATATTTTTAAAATAATAAATATTCTCTAACCATCATATTCAGAATGGCTGGGCATTGAAATATATACTTCAAGAAATATTGACTTTTGAAAACGTACCTGTTCTGCTTTATCCATTCCCTTAGCCAAAAGATCTTCCATTACAGCTTCCCATATCCTTTATCCTCTCGAATAAAGTTCGATACCTTGAAATACTGTTCATTAGATACAGAAGTTTCCATTGGTATGGGATTATGAGAATTAAAATTCCTATTCAGCTATGTATTGAAATTAACATACCGGCTCTAGTACTTCCACATCTCCGGTGAATGAAGACCCATCACAGTATCTAACGATAACGCGGTTCCAACTATAAAAATCTGTTCAACAGTTTTCTCTGCTTTCAATAAATCCTTTAAAAAGCCAAGGGATCATCATATTTCTTTAGAGTATAGCCTTGAGATACCTGGATTTTGTGTTTCAACATCACTTAAAATTCCTGTAAATGCTATTGATTCCCCCATGTACAGAGATGAACCCAATGCAGATTGAGAGCGGTTCAAGTAGGATGCTGTGTCGTTAACACCATCCTCCACCCTGCGTAATAATTTGGACTAGATAAGACTTCAATTCCATCAAAGTAGATGGGTCTTAAAAGTTATAAACAAATTATTTTTTAATATCTTGAATCTGCACTCGATATAAAGATATTAGATAATATCTGGAATCTGCCATAAACATAAAATGTCTTTTTTAAAAATAAAAATAATCACGGTAACAAAAAAATCATCCCAACATAAAAATATCAATATTAAATCGAAAAAAACAACCTTGGTAAATAAATAAATATAAAAATAACAAATGATACCTTGGTGGGCTTCCATCTAAACAAACTGCAATAAGCAATGGCCAACATGTTGAAAAGTAATTTCAACTGCGCATCGGTTGAGCCGTGCAACAGCAAGGAATTATCGTCGAAAGATCTATTAAAGAGCAATAGGAAGAAGGATTCAAAAGCCCTTGTATTTTTGTATCAAGCAGTGGACCAGAGTGTGTTTCCAAGGATAGCAGTAGCTAAGACATCCAAGGAAGCTTGGCAAATTCTCAAAACAACCTATCAAGGCATGGAGAAAGTGAAGATAGCAAAACTACAGTTGCTGAGGAGAGATTTTGAAAACCTGTGCATGAAGGAGTCAGAAAATATTGACTCATTCTTCACACATGTGATTGGTTTGGTCACACAAATGAGGACTCATGGAGAAGTTCTTGAAGAAAGGAGGATTGTTGAGAAACTTTTGAGGGTCCTACCCTCAAAGTTTGATGTGACTGTCACCACCATAGAAGAGACAAAGGATCTCTCAAACTTTTCAATTGATGAACTTCATGTATCACTGATAACACATGAGCAGAGGTTGAGTAGAAATGAAAACTCATCTCTAGAACAAGCCTTCAAGACCCAGATGTCTTTGGGAAGAGGAAGAGGTCAAGGCAGAGGAAACAAAAGAGGAAGACGCAGAAGCCAGAACAGAGGTGGAAGGAACAGTTCAGCAAATGCTCAAGGAAGAGGCAGCAATCCAAATCAGAAGCAAGGCCAAGGCAACAACAAACAAAGAGGACAAAATCATGCTCAAGGACAGAGGTATGAAAAATCCAATGTCCAATGTTATTATTGTAAAAAATATGGGTATTATGCCAATGAGTGTAGGAAGAAGCAGCATGATATGAGTAATAGTTCTAGTGCAAATATCACTAGAGAAAATATCAGCCAAAATAATGTTTTATTAGCTTGTAACATGGCTGAAACGAATAGTGAAGATATATGGTTTCTAGATTCCGGTTGTAGTAACCATATGACAGGAAACATAGCCCTGCTTTCTGCTTTAGATCAAAATGTGAAATCAGATGTCACACTTGGGACTGCAAAATTTCTGTTATGGGAAAAGGAGAAGTCAAAATATTTACAAAGAAGGGTGAAAAGAAAACCATAGCAGATGTCTACTATGTCCCTGGAATGAGGTGTAACCTTTTGAGTATTGGACAGCTTGTCCATAAGGGGTACAATGTTTTCTTTAAGAATGATGTATTCACCATCATGGATATAGCACCCAACAAAAGATGTGTTGCTGAAGTGAAGATGACAAGGAACAGGATGTTCCCTCTCAGAATAAGGGTAGATTTGAAAAACAAAGAAGTGATTGCAGCAGTTACCCAAGAGGCTTTCCAAAACGTGCCAAAGGATGAAAATTGGTTGTGGTACTTGAGATTTGGACATCTCAACTTTGGAGGTCTTAATTTGTTGAGCAGAAAATGAATGGTAAGAGGATTACCATTGATAGAGAAACCAAACAGCCTTTGTGAAGGTTTTATATTGGGAAAACAACACAGAGAAAGTTTTCCATCAAGGAAATGCATAAGGAAAAAAGCACCCTTAGAGATTGTCCACTCAGATGTCTATGGACCAATGCAAACTCCATCACTAGGAGGCAGCCAATATTTTCTAACATTCATTGATGATTTTACTAGAAAAACTTGGGTTTATTTTCTAAATAACAAAAGTGAAGTGTTTGAAAAATTCCGAAACTTCAAAGCACTTGTGGAAAATCAAAGCGGGCTGCATATCAAAGTTTTGAGAACTGACAGAGGAGGTGAGTATATCTCCAAAGAATTCCTATGGTTTGCAGAGAAAATGGAATACACAAGCAGTTTACAGCAAGGTACACCCCACAGCAAAATGGAGTTGCTGAAAGGAAGAATAGGACCATCATGGATATGGCGAGGAGCATGTTGAAGGCAAAGCATTTTCCAAATGATTATTGGGTTGAAGCTGTAAATTGTGCAACATATATTTTGAATAGGTGTCCTACAAAGCAGTGATGAATAGAGTGCCAGAAGAAGCATGGAGTGGGAGAAAGCAATGAGTCACCCACATGAAAGTTTTTGGATGTGTGGCTTAAGCACACATTCTAGATCAGCTAAGGAGGAAGTTGGACAACAAAGGGGAGAAATGAAGAATCCAAAGCTTACAGGTTGTATATCCCATCTACCAAGAGATTTTTTGTGAGCAGAGATGTTCAATTTATTGAGGAGGAAGCTTGGAATGGAAGCATAGAGAAAACAGTGAATGTTAAAAACTGTTTCTCTCATGATGAAGATGATGATGAGATGGCTGAAATGCATCCCCAAACAGCAGCACCAACACAAGGACAGCAAGCGACACCCTTGAGGAGAAATGAATGTGCTTCTCCAAGCACACCACAAAGTGGAAGTTCAAGTGCATCTTCAAGCACTTGCACACCGAATGAAAGAGGTAAGAAATTTAGAAATTTAAGTGACATTTATGATGAAGGAATGAATTCCTTGTTTGCTTTGTATTGTCATCTTGATGACCCTATTCATTTCGAAGATGCAATTAAAGATAAGAAATGGATAGAAGCTATGGATGAGGAAATGAATGACATAAATAGAAACAAAACATGGGGTTTGGTTGAGCTACCAAAAGGTAAAGAAGTCATTGGAGTCAAATGGGTTTATAAGACCAAGTGCAATGCTGAAGGCAAAATTGAAAGACACAAGGCAAGGCTGGTTGTCAAGGGATACAAGTAGCAGTATGGGAGAGATTATTAGGAAACTTTCGCACCAGTTGCAAGAATGGAAACCGTTAGAGTAGTGCTGTCCATAGCAGCACAAAATAAGTGGAAAGTTTACCAAATGGACGCGAAGTCAGCATTCCTAAATGGAGTGTTAAATGAGGAGGTCTATATTGAACAACCTTTAGGCTATGAGAAGAAAGGCCAAGAACACAAAGTATGCAGATTGAAGAAAGCTTTTTATGGGCTGAAGCAAGCGCCAAGAGCATGGTACAGTAGGATAGATTTCTATCTACTGGAAAATGAGTTTGACAAATGTGAGGGAGAACCCACCGTCTACATCAAAGAAAATGATGGTAAGATTTTAATTGTTGTGTTATATGTTTATGATGTGATTTTTACAAGTAATGATGACTACCTCATTAAAAATTTCAAATCAGTCATGAAAAAAGAATTTGAAATGACTGACATGGGTTTGCTAAGATACTTCTTAGGAATAGAAGTAGATCAAAATGAAAATGGAATTTATATCTCTCAAGTGAGATATGTAAATGAAGTATTGGGCAGATTTAATATGCAAGAGTGCAAGGCAGCGATCACTCCCATGGTAATGGGATTAAAACTCAGCAAAGAGGACAACAGCAAGGATTTTGATCCTAGCTTATATAAGAGCATAGTTGGCAGCCTCATGTATTTAACAGCAACTAGGCCAGATATAATGCTTGTTGTTAGTTTAATTTCCATATTCATGGAGAGGCCAAAGGAAGCACATTGGCAAGCAGCGAAAAGAATTTTGAGGTATGTCAAAGGTACTAAAATGCTTGGAATTTTATATAATGTCTCAGAAAATTCAGATTTAGTTGGCTACACCGATAGTGATTGGGCTGGAAGTATAGATGACCAGAAAAACACTTCCGGTTATGTTTTTCACATGGGTTTAGGAGCCATTTCATGGGCTTCTAAGAAGCAGTCCATTGTAGCATTGTCTATAGCAGAGGCTGAATATGTGGCAACTACAGCAGCAGCATGCCAAGGAGTGTGGATGAGAAGAATGTTGAGGAGCTTAGGCTAAGAGCAAACAAAAGCAACAGTGATTTTTTGTGACAATAGCTCAGCTATTACATTATCAAATAATTCAGTGTTTCATAAGAGAACGAAACACATCGACACAAGGTTTCATTACATCAGAGAATTGGTAAGCAACGGAGAAATCATTTTACAACATTGCAGGGCTCAGGAACAGGTAGCAGACATTTTGACAAAGCCATTGGATCAGAAAAGCTTTGAATTTTTGAGGAAATGTTTGGGTATGATTGAATGCCCATGAGTTGAAATTAAAGGGGAGTGTTGAAAAGTAATTTCAACTGTGCATCGGTTGAGCCGTGCAATAGCAAGGAATTATCGCCAATGAGAGATCGTCGATATCGCATCGGCGTCTCGCAATCGGCGTTTCAAGTGGAGCATTACCTTTTTATAAATGAGCAATCGCCGATGGGCTGGACCCGACGATAGTATTAATTTTTTTTTATAGATTGTTGGGTCCACAGTGTTATTGCATCGGGGGAATCACAGTGGAGGACTTACAAAGAGTCACTTTTGTTTGCGATGAGTGATCGCCGATATCGCTATCGGTGAATCCAAATGGGCAGGCCTTACTATGAGTTATATTGCGACCCGACAACATTATAAATAGTTTCTGATAAACTTTCAAGTACGCTCCGCAGGGGATGGAGATTGCGTGGAGTAAAACAAAGTTTTAGTTGACAACAAATTTTTCATTAAAGCATTTAATGAATTCCTCCTCGATGTAGATAGTTGGTGGAAGTTTTTTTTAATCCTTGTCTAGGGCACGTAAAAATAATAATGTTTGCTTTGGTAGTGGTTTTTTTTACATATGAAAATATATATGATATGTTGGTTGTTGTTGAAAAAAAATGGTAATGGAAAATGAACGCACAGCAGTGTGAGTAGAGAGAACAGGGGGAACAACGTAAAAGTTTTTTTTACAACAGTAAAAGAAAAAGTCTGTTTTTACAACAGCAAATGTAAATGAGATTTTTACACATAGCAGTGTAAAATCTCAGGTGAATTTTTTTGGTGAATCTTTCTGAGTGAAAGAGGATGAATCTTGTATCAAGAATTTTATTTTTAATGAATACAAAGGCTTTTATGGGTGTGTAATACTCTGTTCTCATAAATAATTGTAAAACTTCTCTGTGTTAAAGATCCTAAAAAAAAACAGAACATTGTTTTTGTGTGTAGTTTATGTTCTGTTTTTGGGATTTTACCAAAAAAATCCCCAACACAACAAACTGCAATAACCAATGGCCTTCTTAGTTCTAGTGAGGAATCAACTTAAACTTTTGAGACACACAAATACACTTACCAGCGCCTTTGGCTACAGCGTTCTGCAACACAGTGATGTTTACATAGAGTGTCAAATTGGACGAATCAGCAAGTGACAACTCATTTGATATCACAAATTCCCCACTATGGAGTATGTTTGCGTCCATTATTCGTGCCATTGTCATGACAAATACTACAAGGAAAAAATATTTGACAGATCCCCGCGAGTTAACCATATTGGATAGCGAATTATGCCTAAACATACCAAATATGATCAAACATACCAAATATGATCAAACAGCGCTGCGAGAAAGTTCAGTCAGTGCTTCTTGAAGGCTTAAACCAACATGATTTTTTTTTTTTTTTATTTATTAATATTATTGTATGGAGTGTGTAGAATGATAGGTATGTTATGCCTCATTCATTAAGATATATAAGTATATACTTATGGTGTAAAAAGATATAAATAGTATAAAAATGAGTCCATGACTAACTCTAACTTATTTAAAATTGATTTACAATTAATCTCACTCAATACCCTTTAAAATTATATTATTGATTACCATCATGAATTAGCCTCTGTATTTTTTTTTTTATTATCATGGTATTCTTCGCCGAGAACAATATTCGAATGGTCTCTGTATTATTTATATTTTTGATATCAGCATATTCTTCTCCGAGAATAATATCGGAATAATCTCTGTATTATTTATATTTTTTATATCAGCCTATTGTTCTCCGAGAATAATATTGTAATACTCTCTGTATTAATTATTTGTTTGATATCAGCGTATTGTTCTACGAGAATAATATTGGAGCAGGTTTGAAATTTCCACGAAAGTTATTTGTTTGTCTTGTTCGCCATTTAGATTCATGAGCGGTAATTTTTGTTTTGCAGGCAACATCTCAAATTCAGCGATATGGGTGAAAGATGTTTATTTTGTTTGGGGATTTGCTATGAATTTTAAATAGTGTTTGAGAAATCTAGATTGATGAGCAAAAATGGAACATAAAAAGCTAATAATTAAAACGGGTTCAAAATCTATGTTTTGGAAATTTAGTTCGATAAATAGAAGTGTTAAATATGAGAGAAAATCAATTTAAATTAAAATATATAATATTGTGGCTTCTTTAAAGTATATAATATTGTGGCTTCTTCATGTTTTTATAATGTTTTAAAAGAAGTCAATTGATTTAACATTTTTTTTTGGGTGTATGGTGTTGAGAAGTTGGTAACCTTTAATTTATAATATTAGCTAATTATATTATTCCAGGGATTATTCAGGGCATTGTAATAAAGTATATTTACAAGTGAGAAATCATTTATAAAAAAATATTGTAATATTTAATTTATAATATTAGTTCATATATTA
>APFE030589046.1:166146-178900 GCA_000404065.3 Pinus taeda
TATAAGTGAGATATTACTTATAATAAAAAAATGAGGGAGTGGATATATGTATTTTTATTTGTTGATTAAATAAATATTTAATTATTTTATGTTAGTTTTTCTATGTAAATATGTTGCATTATGTAAATATGTTGTATTATGGTAAAAAATAATTTTTTGTTAGTTTGGTTGATTGGTATTTGAACATTGACTTTCATGGTTTATGTAATATATCATAACACATTTATCGCCAAATGAACTGCATTTCATGGGGCATACGTTGTGTTAAATTTTACCTTTACTTATTTATTGCACCTATTGGCTCATTCTACACCCTAATGTGAAGGATTTGTGTAAGTATATCCATGCTCAACTTGAACTTGACAATGTCCCTCTTAAAATAAAAATTAAAATAAAATATCATCTAAATAGAAATGAAATATTGGTTATAATAAAAGTAGAAACAATCATACTTGGTGAAAGTAGAACCAACTAATGAATATTGTGAAGAAGCAACCATACTCTATGAAATAGGTTCATGGGGGAATTTTGAGGTCTAAAATGGTCCTCCTAAGGAAAGTATAAAATAATAGTGGAAATAATAGAATAAGATTAGATTACATCATCAAAGTTTATAGGGAAAAAAGAAAAAACCATTATTTCAACTCATATTTTCAAATTATCTCCCTATGCGTTTACTAAAATTTTGAGCTGAAACACTCATTAGATGCATAATTTGATTCCTCATCCAAGGCGTACCCACATTGCATACTTTCACTAGACCATAATACACGGAAAATGAGAAATACATGAAAAACATTATTGCAATCACGTTTTTCCATGTATTTCTCCATATTCCATCATGTAGCGAGGTCCAATCAAAAGTATGGAACATGTACTTCTTGAATGAGAATTAAATTTGCATCCAACAAAGTACTCCCACTCAGCAATTTGAGTAAAACATTTGGGGAATAAGATGAAATATGAGTGGAAAAAGTAGTTTTAATTTTTTATTATTTTTTATAATTTTCAACTTTTTACTCATAATTACTGTTGATCATGCCCCGGTTGAGATGCATCATCTTAGTCCTAATAGGTTTCTTAATAAACTTTATTTTGGTTGTATTTTTTGCTTAGGAGGCCCGTTTTAAGACCCTCAAAATTCCCCAAGTTGGTGCCCTAGGAATAGTTTTAAGACGTGGGGAATTGGTGTTTCCTATTAGGTTGGTTCCTATGACTATGACAAGGGGGTTGATGTTCTCTTTTAGGTTGGTGCCTAAAAATTAGCAAAGGGTATTGATGACACCTGTAGCTTGATCTCTACAAAACAACAAAGGGGATTAATTTCTCTTCTAGGTTGTTTCCTACAAAGTAGTATATGGGTTCAATGTCTCATAAAGGTTGGTTCCTAAAAAGAAGTAGAGAGGATTGGTATCTCCTATAGGTTGGTGCCTACAAGATTATTCATATAAAGAATTTTTGTGGTTTTATCCCATTAGTCTTTCCACATATATTTTGAGTTACTTTTTCATTTATGTGATTGGTTTTTTATGTGTTTGAATGTTTACATAAGTAAAAAATAAGTATATTGATTCATTTTGCCTCTCTTAGTAAAATTGTGAATCCATCAATTGGTATTAGAGTGAGTTCCTTCATAAAATTGTAACCATTGGAAGGTAAATCTTAGAGGGAAAAATGGCTAGTAAGGATAATTATTTATTAAATAGATACCCACCCTTTGATGGAACAAATTATGCATTTTGGAAGATAATTATATGGGTGTATATGAGGTATGTTGGTGATAAATTTTAACTTTTTATGGTACATGATTATAAAGTTCAACCAATTTATTCAATAGATAGAAATGAGAGTAAACAAATAAAATAATGTTAGAGTAATGAATTCCATTCTAACTGACTTTTTAGATTCAAAGATGATCAAGGTAATGCAGTGTGACTCAATTAAATAAATTTTGAACAATATTTAAGGAATATATGAAGGAGACAAAAAAGTAAAGATGGCTAAGTTGCAAACACACAAAATGCAATTTGAAAGTTTAAACATGTATGAAGAATAAGACGTTGAATGTTTTTTTTCTTTTTGCAGATGAGGTTGTGAATACTGTTAGAGGAATTGGTGAAATGATTAATGAAGTAGTGATTGTTTATAAAGTGTTGATATCTCTTCCATTAAGATTTAACGCAAAGGTGTCTACCATTAAAGAAATGAAACATATAAAAGTATGAATATGTATTAATTACATATAATCCTCACTACATATGAGATGAGAACAAGAAAGGTGAAGTTAGGATTAAAGGAAGTAGCCTTCAAAGCATCAATGAAAATAAAAGGAAAGAAGGAGCATGATCATTCTAGATCTAAATTAGATGAAGACAAATTTCAGTGGTAAGGAAGCTGAAAATAGGGTCTAGAAAATATAAATGTAGGATAACATTCAAATGTCTTGTGGTAGAATAGATCATTATGCTTCTAAATATCCATATGAAAAAATGGAATATGGTGATGAGGAATAAGAATATAAATATAGAAGCAAATCTCATAAGTATTGAAATAGAGGAAAATTTCATGAAAATAGGAAAGGAATATCTCTCAAGGAGAAAATCGTCTATTCCAAGGAAGATAGCATCTCATTGGAGATGAGTGATCAATATGGATCCAATGAAGAAAAAGAATGATTCCCATTAATGGCCAAGAAGTCTCAATACATTGATTAGGAGATATCAGATTCAGAGGAAGAAATTCTCATGGATTCAAAGAGAGGAAAATCTCAAAGCCTACGATTATTCCAACAATGTATTAGATGTAGAATATGTGTAACCTATTTCAAGAGGAACTAAAAAAGGAAAAGGTATGATAATATTCCATCGTAATTGTAGTATAATAGGTCACCTTGTTTTTCGATGTACATGCAATTTTTGAAAACTAGTAATGATAAAGGAGAGCATGAAGATAAAAGAAAATCCTATGAGTATAAAAGGGAGGAATGTGGCTCAGTAAAAGGTAGTAATGGATATGCATCTAATAATGAGAAAACAATTCCTACTAATTTCAATGCAGGCTCAATACACCAGCAAAGAAAACTTAGATTCACATGAAGCCAATTTTGATGGAGAGGTATATCTTAAGGGAGAACGTATCATTTGATTAGAAGAAATAGAAAGATTCATTGAAAATCAAAAGGACTTCTTGTAGAAACATAAGAAATAAAAGAAATATTATCTTGTTGAATAAAGATTCTCTCTCCTTAAACTACATCTATAAGAGGCAAAGGAAAGAGAAAAAATGTTGCTAATCCAACTCACATAAATGGAAGTGTGAAAATCCTTTTCTATTTCCCACTCTTGTAAATATTTTCATGTGTGATTTTAATAATCATGATAATATAAAAATGACTAGACAGACAGAGAGGATACAGATTTATAGCTCTAAGATGAAGCTGATTGGGAATGACTTCGGGAATTTGCCAAGTTTTAAATGATTGAAAACAACCCTCACCCACATCCTTGTTGCATTGTAAAAATAATTTACATTGGTGTATGGGTTCTTGAGGAAAAGGATTATAGGTGGAGGCACATTGTTCTAAATGACTAGTGTAAAATTCTCTTGAGCATTTACTCCTTAGTATCTGAATCTAGCTCAAGGGTGGTTAACTATAAGAAAGGATTTTAATTCATTGTACTTATGGTTGGGAGGATAGTTGAAGTCCCTCTCTTAGTTTACGCCCATCCAACTATTAAGACATAAGTTCTTTACTAGTAAGTTTTGTATGTTTGTTCAATATCATTGATGAATGATGTTATTATCTCGCAATGCATATATCAACACTATTAATGAGGAACATGTATTCTTGAGTGTTACAATATGATGGTTTTTAAATGGTTATTATGGTTGTGAGGGACTTGCATACCCTTTTCATGTTTTCATGTTCTTGAATGGTGAGTATATTTATATATGCTTATGTCAATTGATGGTATAACTAGTTGACTATGAATTTGTGTAGTTTTTCCATTATATGTAATGTGTGGATAATGGTTAAGGAATTTCATTGAATTATGTGGTGTGCTTAAAATCCATGGGTTGTATGATATGATGGAGATGGAGTCTCCATGTATCAAGACCAACGAGATCTACCATTAAAATATTGCCTACAACATGTTAAAGGACCATGTGAGTCTATGTTACATGTGTGATGGTTGGAATTTTCTTTTTGGACATAGTATAAAGTTGTGATCTTACATTGTAAGGTTTGGGATGGCTAATTATAACCATAGAAGTCTATAAGAATTTTACTTTGGGCTCACATTGAGGAGGCTTGTATCCTGATCGAATGATCCTTGATAATACTCTAAGGAAGAAGTGTGATAAACAAAGGTGTGGAGTTAACAGAGAACAGGAAGAGGAAATCCTCGATAGCCACAAAAAAATATTTATGTCATGTCATGATGAATAAGCTAGGATATTTCCTATGGACAGAGGAATATTTAATAGAGACTGCAAGAGGGAAAATTTATGTATCCTATCGCCAATATTTTTTTCATGCCATGGATGGTGTGACAAGTAGATATTATGCATTGGAATGTTGGTGTTATCAAGTGATATCACCTTGGAATTAACACGTCATTAGGAAAAGGTTGCAGTGGGTGATGTGGAGCATAGGTGATGTGTCATCACAGTACTTGTGGCTATGGATTATGGAGACACTTTTAATAGGATTGGAATGTGGTGATGATGTGGTGAATCATGTGGGTAGGGACCGCATCACCATAGACCATAGGACTGTTGAGGAAAACTAATAATGTCATTTTGTAGCAGGGATACAAATATAATACATCTAATGAAATAAGTAGGAGGCACTTCACAAAGACTCCCTCCATTACCTTTAAAAAGCATTCACAACATGTCATGGAGGTAAAACTTGTGTACACCAAAGTGGCAAAGTCACAAACTGATGGAAGGTGCAAGATAGGGAATGACCCCATACTTAACGCAGACATTGGTTTCACATCAAGAGCGTTTGAAATAAAGCATAAATTTGAGGTAAAGAATTAACTAAATATGGTGCGATGTTGTGGTGGGATTGCATAGGCCACAAAGAATGTGGTGGGCCCAGATAGGCACTCCATTTCCATGTGGCATACCTTGCTAATGTGGCAAGAGTTAATGTCTTGAACTTCAAACAAGAATAAGTATCAATTCATAGGTCATAATGAGGAAATGTTTTATATCCTTGGAAATCTCTTGATAAGTTGAATGTGATGACATAGGCCGAGATTAATTTTGTTAAGTTTAGAGAAGGATGGGAAATTTTTTAACTCCATGTCTATGATCGGACAATAGAGTTTGCTTTAATTGAACCCAACACCTACCATTCCACTAGGATTATTCCAAGGGGGTTGAGGGAAATTTACAAAGTGGTATTAGAGTATGGTTCAACATTAGACCTATATGGGCTTGAATGTACATAGGTTTGGACCTCTACTACAAAGTATAGTGAATTCTAGTGATTTTTGTAGTGTGCAATATGTGCTTCTTCTATAATTTTGATTATAAATTGCATGTTAACTTGGAATATGGTGTTTCATATGCCTCATATCCATATGCTTATGGTAGATTTGGAAAGGCTATCATGGAAATGTTTTATTCATATTATGGATTGTCTAACATATATGTATGTATAACAACACATACAAAGACATGATGAATGAGAAACAGAACGGTGTTGTATAATCTTAATAAATGTCACCCATGTCAAGAAGAAGAGTCGGTTGGAAAGATAATAGAGGAAGACTCCCCTCACTGTATGGATTCCTTTAGAAGCATAAGAGATGATTTCAGAAGTTACAACGTTGATGAAAACAAGATCATAGTGGCTCAACAAAAGAAACAAAAAGTAAATTCCTTCACATTGCACAGTATGTCATACTTGTAAAGGTAGAGGTAACATGATCTACATGCTAACCACCTACGAAATGATAAAGGAAGACAAGGCCCATGAGAACTTGGAAAGTGTGAATTTAGGTTTGACAGTGTAGAAGGTAGTAGATCTAGGAAGAGGCATAGACATGCAAGCAAGGATACAGTTAGAAGTGGAACTCCACTAAGTATCCCATAAAGGAGGCTAGGTAGTCAAGTGCAGTTGTCTAGTGCTACCATTAAAAGATATTACCAACAAAAAAGGAAAGGAAAGGAGTTCATGCTCAAGTAATTCAACAAGTAAAAACATCCTACAATTGATGGAGAGGTGAAGAAGGGAGAGGAATAAGAGCCATGGTTGTTAGTGATTAAGCAATATTTCAGGGTATGTTATTACTCTGAGAACATGAAGGCATGAGTATTTTTCTTTAGCCTAAAGGGAAAGGTTGATATATAATAGGAAGATTTGAGGAATGTAAAGGATATCATAGATAAGGATATTTCCTAGAGAATATTTGCAAGGTAATTCAGGGAGAAGTATCTATTTGAAGGATATTATGATAGCAAGGCTAATGAATTCTATGAGCACAAAATTAGGTCGCTATCAACTGATGAATATAAAGCCAAATTTTTTGGAGTTGTTGAGATGTGTGCCTTTCATTAAGGATGAGAAAACAAATTTTTAGAGATATCTTAATGGAATGAATTAGGAATTCAAGGAAAAAATAGAATTCAATGAGCCTAAAACATTGGAGGATGTAATATGGGAATTTAAGTATTGGTATAAATAATCAAATCACAAACCTAAGTTCAAAATTGACTGGAAAATGAAGGTACAACCTAGTTTTAAAAGGAACGGATCAAAATATGGAAATGTGAATTTTTCCACTTTCAATAAGGATGGGTATCAATAAAACAATAATACTACTGATAAGGACCAATTCACCAAGCTTTTGGGAGTAAAACAAAACTAGTCCAAAGGAGGACCTATGTAGTGTTGGATGTGTGGAGAGAACCATCGGTGAAGAGACTGCTCTCAATAATGAAGGACTCCTCCAAGAGTATATAATGTGAAAGGGCTAGAGACCATTAAAAATGGGGCTCAGAGTGTGTCACAAATCTATTCTACATTGGACAATAGGCAAGCTAATCACCAAGCGTGTGTGATCAAAATGGAAGCGGTGACTCATAACCAATGAGTTTCAATTCTAATAGACCTAAGTTATAATTTTAGAGAGGCATACATTGTAGAGCCCCAATAATGATATGTCATGGCTGATCCACGTCGCCATTAAGATTAGGGAACATGTTGAACATGTGCTGAATTCATGCCTAGTCATCATAGGTGGCACATCCACGACTGTAAAAATAAACATATTACCACTGCATTCATACAACATATTACACATTATGGATTGACTAAAAGGTCATAGGACCAAAGCTTATTTCTTTACAAAATCAATTGGATGTCTCAATGAAAAATGGGAAACAATGATGCTCCAAGGAAAAATGAAGTTGATGATAGTTTGGCAAATCACCATGCTACAATTGAAGAGCTATCATAGAATGGAGAGCAATCTACACATTATCCAAGTGACCAATGAGTCAATGGTGGAAAGGAGTAAAATTGAAGAGTACTCAATAATAAAGCAATTTCACAACATGTTCCTTGATGAGATCCTATGATCTTCCCAAAGGAGGGAAATTGATTTCTCTATTGAGATATTTTTGGGATCAATGCCAACATCAATATCTCCATACTAAATGAGTACACTGGACATGAGAGAGATAAAATTTTAGTTAAAATAAATGTAGGACAAAGGATACATGAGATCCCAATGTGTCACCGTGGGGAGCACCTATATTATTTTTGAAGGAGAAGGGTGAAACATTGAGGTTATGTACTGACCATAGATAGCCCAATAGAGCCAAAATAAAAAACATATATTATTTGCCAAGGATTGATTATTTTTTTGACTCGCCAAGGGAAGTTGTAGTCTTCTTGAAGATTGATTTGAGGTCTAGGTACCATAAGGTGTGCATCAAAGATGAAGATGTTCATAAAACAATATTTAGAACTAGGAATGGGCACTATAAATTTGTAGTTGCGCTATTTGGGTTCATAAACGCCTCAACAAAATTTATGTGTTTAATGAACAATGTTTTAAGTCCATACTTGGACAAGTTCATGTTTGTCTTCATGAATGGTATATTGGTTTATTCCGAAACCAAGGAGGAGCATGAAGACCAATTAGCAACAATGTTGCATCTACCAAGAGAGAACAAGCATAAAAAAATGAACTCATAGTTCATTTGAAGTTACCAACATTAAAACTAAATCATAAAATTAACTTATGTTCATAGGACATTTTCTTTAATTAACAAGGTACAAAGGGCATAATTGATTTTCAAATAAATGCCAATCTTTTATTTGTAACTAATACTGAATATTTCTTGGAGATTTTATTATTGATAATTAAATTAAAATTCAAAGGCGCATTTAAAAATAGTCATGCCTATATGCATAGATATGAATAATTATATTAGTTATTTCTTGATATTACACTCTAGTATGAAGAAGATGTGGTAAAAATATTTCACTCTCAGTGTCAACAATATAGTAACGTATTTTGATATCATATAAAGTAACATAGTTTTATACTAGAAATATAAAGTAATTGAGAATTAAAAAATCTTATATTTTCAATTTTAGTTGTGAGAAACAAGAGTAATTCTTACAAGTTTTAAAAATATTTCAATACACCATTTAAAAAATATTTGTATATTCATGTTAACTAATCTATTTTGATATCAACTTCATATAAAAAAATTAATTGTTTTAATCTTAAGAATAATAAAATGAAAATAATTTTTTGTTACTTTCCTAATAAAAGTAATAAGAGGAAGATGCGTAATTCATTCCAATACTTATATAAAATTAATATATGGAATTTTAAATAAAATATTCAATTTGAGTTATAAATAAATATTTCAACATGCAACTATAAATAATATTGACACATATTTGAAATATATTAATATAAAAAATATTTTAATTTTGAAAATGTAGTTAATAAATAAAATATTTGTAATGACTTTTTTCTAGAGAAGAAGAAAAACTATTGAAAAAATAAATTTTAATGGTTAAAATGTTTCAAATATTCTCATTGTTCTACATTTTGATCATTTTCCATGTATATTGTTTTGGCTATTTTTGTTTAAAATCTAACCAATATTAGTTAGAATAAAAAATTTAAAGTTAAATCCATTTATGCATTCAAAATTCAATTTAAACAATGAAAAGTTTTTATATATAACTGGTGTAAATTATTTTAGCCACTAATATATTAAATGCCAAGAAAAATCAAATTTTTTGAGTTACAAATCATTTTTCACATTTTAATCATAAAAAAACTTCCACCCAAAGAAATTTGATGGAAACTTAGTCATATTTAGTATAAATCAATATGTAAATCTATAATAGCTATAAAAATAAAATCACAACTTTAGTTATATATTTAATTCTAAAATTACCATATCATATATATCAAGTATTTAAATTTTCAACACTTTACACATTATTTTTTCATTTTTTCCTTTTTCCTCACAATTTAGATATTTTCATCAATTCAGAAACTATTTTAAAAGCTCATAATCAAAACAGTAAAACAATTAGCAATGAAAACATTTTAATTATAAGATCTATACAAACAAATTACTTTAAAATTTCCATTAACATCCCTATAATACTAATTAACAACATCACCATCAAACTTTCTTCAAACTACTTTAACATTTTTATTATATAACTGGAATTCAAGTTTTGAAGTGCTTATTGCTTACACATTATTTTTTCATTTTTTCCTTATTCCTCACAATATACATATTTTCATCAATTTAGAAACTATTTTAAAAGCTCATCATCAAAACAGTAAAACAATTAGCAATGAAAACATTTTAATTATAAAATCTATATAATCATAATTTACTACATCACTATCAAACAAATTACTTTAAAATTTCCATTAACATCCCTATAATACTAATTAACAACATCACAATCAAACTTTCTTCAAACTACTTTAACATTTTTATTATATAACTGGCATTCAAGTTTTGAAGTGCGTATTGTTCTCTCACCGCAGTCTGGATTTCCCCACCACAAATTTTTATTTAAATAATATAGTGTCATAAACATGATTTTTATTTTATATTAACTTAAAAGAATAAGATCAAAATGAATATTTCAAATAAACATTCTTTTCGTTTCTCCACGAAGTAGAACCACAAGGGTGGGGACCGTCTGAAGCAATATACTTGACAACACTGCGATCGAAATACCAATCACCAACCGCTTCTGCAATGGTCTGTCACAAAACAAAAACGTATATGGTAGGTTATAAAACAAAAACGTAAAGGGGGTTAAATGGTTTAAAGATTGTGAAAGTGTCTTCTTTTTTTTTTCAAATGGTAGATTTTGAGATAAACTCTACAGATGTAATGCAAAATTTTAAAATTTCAATTAAATATTTTCAAAATATACCAAAACTTTATTATTTTTATAACTAAATTGTATCTTGTTTAGAATACCATGAACGAATATATCTGTACATCAACTGAACTTTGAAAGTTTGAACATAACGTATTTAGAACATTATCTGGAAAAGGACCAATAATGACGTACCTTCGAATTCAATTTTGGAGAATTCGGTGAGTGCCACAGAGCTTCTACGTTTGTTTGACAGTGTGAATAACATGAATCGATAAACAACCCTCCGTCGCATGAGTCATACACAGGTTTTAATGCATTGATCGTCTTCTCCGCGTATCCTGTGATTGGTAACAGTATGTTATTGCACTGAACATAACATTATTTAATCTTGGGATTGATAATATCAAAAAAATATATGAATACTTTTTCATAAATTTGAGTTTTTTAAATTTTTTATATTATTAGTGTAATTTCTTATTGTTATAAGTGTAATTGTTTTATTGTATTATTTTATATATATAGTGACCATGTTGTTATTATTATGTCCCATAAAAACCCCTTATTGTTATGGTTATATAGTCTCATGTTGTTATTACTATGTTCCATAGAAACCTACTATTGTTATTGTTGTGGCCCTACAATATTATTGCTATATAGGCTTTCATTGTATTGGGATTTCTTAGACTTTTATATATAGAAGAAAGGTATTGTCATTTCTATCATCTAAAAATTGTTCATTTGTGTACTATAATATGTAATATAGAAGACGTTTCTTTTTTAATATAGAAGACGTTTCTTTTTTAGGTAGTTGATCTCTTTTCTATAATTTCATAACAAATTTTTTGAAAAAACATTTCCTATATCATTATTGCACAAAATTTCACAACAATTGATCCAAGTATGATAACAAAAACCTGAATTCGAAAAAACAAAAATGCATAGTGTTACTAGAAAGAGAAGGTTCGAGCATTTATGCAGAAAGTAACCTTTCATTATTTCCAATTGCCACGGAGCGCAGGTCGTGATATTCGCCTTGCACTCGTCCCAAATACCGTTGGGATCTGCTGAAGTAGGCACCCAAATATTTGCAACCTGTAGAAAGCAAATTGTAAGCCATAGAAGATATGACATCGCATTCAATTATTCTATGATGTAGAACCAACAGTGAAAAAGTCTCCAGAGATTTTATCTACCTGTGTGGTATCATATGCAGAGTTTACAACAAAAAGTGGCGGTTTGATCAACTGTAAAAGATACTGGGGAAAGAAACACTGCCATTATGTAAAATCAATGTTAGTAACAACTCTTATAGATAAGATAATTGCCATCATAGGTAGAGGTTTCTCAGTGGGATGTTATTAGTTAGGTTTTACTAATATGTTAAGGAAGTAATCTCTTTAGATAGATTTTTTTGGGATATTTAAAAAAAAAAAAAATCGTCAAACATAATTTAAATAATTGCTTAAGGTCATATTACCAGACTTCCGGGATCCATTTTTGATGTACAAGCAGCTGGTAAGTTTTTTAAAGAACCCTGAAATACAATATCATATTCAATAAAACCATGAGAATGGAGAATAAGTTTCATGGAATTGCAAGGATAAAAAATAGAGATGAAGAAAACAAATACAACATGTTAATTAGATTAGGATACGTAAGTAGAAAAGAGTCGAGGTATATACATGAAATGTGACGATTTCATCATAGAAAAGTCTAAATAGATTTCGACCAGATATGTCGTCTCTGTAGTCATGCGACAATATGTAATCGAATTATCAAAATTTGCAATAAACTTTGTATTAAATATCCACGTATATAATAGAAAATATGCATGCATGTTGTAGATTAAAGTACAGAACGACAATATTAAACTTTTGTAATTTTCTATTATAAATCTCATTGTTGTTTCTATAAAAAAATATAAAATAATTCCCTTCAAATAAACGATATTTAAACATATTCTAAACGAATAATAAATAATAAATATATTATTCGAAATAAATGTCAGAGAAAACATACAAATCCATGAAAAATCCAGCATCGGCCATGCATTTGACATTAACACTCTTTGGAAGAAGATCCCCAAATTCATTGCAGTGAATATATGTTGCGAGGCCACCTGCTGAGCAGCCAGTGAGTAGGACCTGCCATATGAAGTTTTATTACATTTTACCATTTCAATAAGGTTATAAAAGAACAATCTTTAATTTGTTATGGTCCTAAATAATAGATTTAATTTGTTATGGGCCTAAATAATAGATTTAGTTCGAAGGGAATACCAATTTAGCAAGGAGAGGAAACAAATTATGATAATTTTTTTTATTTATATATATGAAAGTTTTTTAGTCA
>APFE030589046.1:179831-195654 GCA_000404065.3 Pinus taeda
CCGTTTTCTTATGAGATATGAGAATTATTTTACTTTTAATTATTTCTTTTAAACATTAAAATATTTTACTATGTCAAAACACACATGTTATCTCACATATACATAGCAATATTTTATTTATGCCTTAGATATTTAAAGTGAAATATGTACATTCATTTCTATTTTTATTTTATTATAGTATGTTGGAAACAACATTTAATACTGAGATGGGAGGTTGGGGGTCGCGATGGTCAATCAATATTAAGGTTAATTTTTACTTTTATGCCAATTTATATTTTCATTTTAGGTTTGGCAATCATTCATGTGAGCCATTATCATCATATCATATAACAAGAACACAAATAAACAAATAAACACACACACCATGAGAAACATACACATAAGGCACAATAGTTTAACTTTGGGAGAAAAAATACCAAAATCTTTGTTTGTATTATGATGTAAAATATGAGCTCCTAGTCTAGTTACATTTATCTATTCTGAGAACCCACTCACAGGCAGCACCGACTCCCTTACATTGTTTGTGAGCACCCACTAGTTGAAAGCACGAATTCCTTTATTCTGCAGATACTTGATCAACTTACCATCAAACACCAACTTCATGGATTTATGCAAACACCCACATGCAAGACGAATTGACCTCCAAGCACTCCATAGACACTTACTAGATGAAAGATCCAACATCCTATTTTTTAGGCTCCAACCCACACTCAATAAAGAAATATCTACTCATTGTTATGACACCCACTTGGCCTGATTTTAGGTCTATGTTCTCCTCATCAATCTTCACTTTACTCAGCCCATGTAGCTCTATGTCTTATGCTCTCTCTCCTCGCCTTGCAACACCATTCATAAGATTTGATCCTTTTTCATTCAATTTGCATAACTCACATCTCTTGGCCTTTCATGTTACACAAAATCTCTCATCCTCTCTCAACAAATCTCATACACACAAAGATCTCTACACAACTCTCTAATAATGTTGCATTCAGCCCCCTCCCATTCACAATTTCCATCCATGGTTTTTGTCAGACCAAGAAGTAACCCCTCCAAAAAAATTTGTTCCATTCATTCAGGTTGGTTTTTATTATATACATGAGAGAGAGAGTGTTCATTTCATCTCCTGGTGACTCTTCATATTTTACATTATTTATTTACATCAGATACACTTATTCACCCAATCCTGACAATTAGGTGTGAACATTCCCCCCCTTAATCTGAAGGGATGTTGGTGAGTCCAAGCATCATTCTGAATCTTTCAAGATTTTCTCTTCCAAGCACTTTGGTGAAGATGTCTGCAATTTGCTCATTAGTGGAACAATGGTGGAGATGGATTGTTTTTGCCTCAACATGATGTCAAATCAAATGATATTTAGTATTTATGTGCTTCGTTCGATCATGGAACTTTGGGTTCTTGGCCAACTTTATCGCTGAGGTATTATCAATCATGAGTGGAGTTGATTGTACTTGTTTTACCTACAAATATTCAAGAATTTTGGTGAGCCACACAATTTCTTTTGTTGCCTCAACTGCTGCCACATATTCTGCTTCTGTTACGGAATTTGCTAGAACTGATTGTTTGCGTGATCTCCAGGAGATAGCGCTTGATCCAAGACTCATAGCATAGCCTGAATTAGATACGCCATTTTCTTTGTCTCCATCGAAGTCTGAATCAGAGTATCCAATCAAGCTGAAGTCATCCACGTGTGTATACTTGATTCCAAACTCTTGAGTTCCCTTCAAGTACCTTGGAACTCTTTTTGTAGCAGACCAATGTCCCTCACAAGGCTTTTGCATAAACCTGGAGAGAATTCCAATAGCAAATGAAATGTCTCATCTAGTGGTAGTTAGGTAGTTGAGACTTCCTACAAGTTGTCCATACTTTGTTGCATCCTCAAATTCTTTTCCTTCGATGGATGCGAGCTTTAAGTTTTGTTCCATTGGAGTAGTAAGAGGATTGCATCTATCATGCCTAACCTATTCAACGAATCTGCAATGTACTTCTTTTGAATATGCACTTCGGATGTTGAGTTACTTGAATACCAAGATAGTAATGAACATAGCCCAAATTAGTCATTTCAAAACCTTTCCTCAATTAATTCTTTATGGATGCACTTTCATTTTTCCCTATCATCAAAAGATCATTTACATATACCACAAGATATACAACTATTTTTCCAACTTTCTTGACAAATAAAGTTGCATCATCAAGATCATAATGTTTGAAATTGAGTTTCAGAAGATGCTTAGTTTGTTTTTCATACCAAGCTCATGGTGATTGTTTGAGGCCATACAAGGATTTCACAAGTTTGCATACTTTATGTTCATGTCCTTTCACAGCAAATCATTCAGGCTAGGACATAAAAACATTCTCTTTTATATATCCATTCAAGAAAGCATTTTTTACATCCATTTGATGGACTTTCCAACCATTCTGAGCTGATAGGGCAAAGACTGTTTGAATGGTAGCCCATTGTTCTACGGGGGCGAAAGTCTCCTCATAATCGACCCCTTCCTTCTGTCCAAAACCTTTTGCCACAAGGCTTGCTTTGTGCTTGTCAAGTGAGCCATCAGCTTTATACTTGTTCTTGTAGACCCACTTGCAGCCAATTTGTTTGGTTCCTAATGGAGGATCAACCAGCTTCCAAGTGCCATTCTTTATCAGGGCATCATACTCCTTTTGCATCGCTTCTTTCCATTCATCACGAGAAGCAGCTTCTTTGAAGGAAGTTGGTTCGAAATCTATAGAAAACTTTAATTCACAATCATAAGAAACATCCATATCAATAGGTGAATAAGACTCATCTACATCACCTCCATTTTGTCGGTTTGAATTTCTAGTTCCTATCTTTCCAACCTCATCAGGATGAACACTTTCAAGTTTCTTTTTCAACCACTTTGGGGGACCTTTATTAGATGGTCCAAGCTACTCTGTTGATTGAGTTGGGACTAAATCAAGATTGAGTCTCCCAATTTTATCAATCACATCATTTAAAGTGTCATCTATTGTTGGAGTTTCATGTGGGGGAGAGAGTGCTTTAGAAGAAGATTCCACAGGTTGATTTAGTATAGGAATCCCCCCTTCAAGATGTGGAATCTGATTATCAAATTCTTGAAATGATTTTGCATTTACGAATCTATCCAAGTGATCAAGTTGTCGCTCAACAACATTGCCAGTTTTGGATGATTCAAGAAATGTTAAATCTCTAAATACAAAAAACTTTTTATTGGCTTCATGATAGAGACGGTATGCTTTGGAGGTGTTTGAATACCCTAGGAAGATACACTTACGACTTCTTGCACCAAGCTTGTTTCTATGAACCTTTGGTATCAATGCATAACAATTGGAACCAAAGTCCCTGAGATGCTTTACCGAAGGACTGTGCCCATACCACATTTCATAGGGAGTGTTGTTTCTGATAGACTTAGATGGACATCTATTCTTTATATATAGAACACATAGAACTACATGAGCCCAAAACATCAATTTTACATTTTTGAAAAACATCATGGAGCACACCATATTTAAGATTGTCCTATTCATTCTTCTAGCTACATCATTCTATTGGGGATTATAAGGAACAGTTGTTTGATGTTTGATCCCATGTTGGCGAAGATAGTTTTCAAATTCATTTCAAGTGTATTATTTTCCATTATCAGTGTGAATAGAGCCAATATGAGATTGTGCATAATTTCTAATCCATTTATGAAAGTTCTTGAATGTTTGAAAAGCATCAGATTTTTTCTTCAATAAATAAACCCATCACATTTTGGTGTAGTCATCAATAAATGTCATCATATATTTATTTCCATTTGCAAAAGGAACAAGAATTGGACCACATAAATCTGAATGAATGAGTTCAAGTTTTGTATGTGCTCTTGAATGTGAATCATGAAAAGATTGCTTGCTATGCTTTCCTAGAATACAAGCATCACATTGCTTAAGTTTCCTAGGAATTGTAGGAAAACCAATAACACCATTTTTATTCAACAAGTGGAGGTTGTCATAGTTCAAATGTCCAAATCTAGCATGCCATAATGAACTTAATGGAGGTGTGCCTTCTTCATAATGAGAATTGTATGAGAAATGTTGTGAACGAGCAAAGGTACCCTGCAGCTTGAGAAGCCTTTCTTCTTCTATCCCCCTCATGACAAGTGAGTGGTCAGATGATTTCTCACCTCAAGCTTGCCATCAAACATATGAATGGAGTGACCTTCCTGGCGGATGTGGACCAAGGACAACAAGTTTCTCATTAGTTGTGGGAGATATAGAACATGATGCAAAAGAAAGTTTGGAAGACTAGGCAATTTAAGCCTGATTGTGCCAAGCCATGATGGCTTGAGTATTGATTGGTCTGCAAAGTATATTGCTCCATCAACATTGTCAGTAAGTTCTTCAAAAAAATATTTTCTATGAGTCATGTGGTAAGTTGCTCCTGAATCAAGCAACCAATCATTTTTCCAAGAAGCATGTGAAGCATTAAATAAGTGTTCATTTACTCCAATATTACATTGTGCCACAACATAATGAGTGGATTCAGGTGCTTTACGTTTTTCTATGTCATTAGTTTTAACTTTGGGTTAGTTTCTTTGCTACTCAATTTTGTCCCAAGGTAACTTGCATGTGGAGGCATCATGTGATCCATTTTTTTTGTAGCATATGCAGTGCAAATCTGACTTTTCTCCTTGAAAGTGTCTGCCCCCCCGCCTCTGAAATATATTCCTTTGAAAGAATCTTGGGTAAGATTCTTCTCTTTATGAGCAAGGCACGCATCCTTTTCAGAAGAAGATATGATTGAATTGATTGAAAAATCTAAGTGTTGTAAAAATACTTCTGCTGGCAAAAACTGTTCTTTTGATGTAAAAAAATACTCAAGACTTTGGACTCAAGAATACTCAAGTGGATGACTTCAGCTTGATTGGATACTCTGATTTAGATTTTGATGGAGATAAAGAATCGGTTAATTCATGTTATGTTATGAGTCTTGGATCAGGAGTTGTCTCCTTGAGCTCATGCAAACAATCAGCTCTAGCAGATTCCATAACTGTAGCAGAATAGGTGGCAGCAGTTGAAGCAATGAAGGAAATTGTGTGGCTCAAGAAAATTTTGGAATATTTGTAGGAGAAACAAATGCACTCAACTCTTTTTATTGATAACATTTTTGCAATAAAGTTGGTCAAGAACCAAAATTTCCATGATCGAATGAAGCACATCAATACAAAATACCATCTGATTCGACATCATGTTAAGGCCAAAACAATCCACCTACAACATTGTTCCACAAATGAGTAGATTGTAGACATCTTCACCAAAGTGCTTGGAAGGGAAAAGTTTGAGAGATTCAGAATGATGTTTGGACACACCAACGTCCATTCAGATTAAGGGGAGAATCTTGACACCTAATCTTTGGGGTTAGGTAAACTGATGTAAATGTTGTAAATAGTAAAAATAAAATGAAGTTGGAAGACAAAGAAACATTGGGAGATGAAACTGAATAGTCTCCTTCTTCTCGTATATATTCATATTCTCCCTTAATGCAAATAAATTTAAATTCATGGAGTTACTCCTGGCATGAAATTTTACTATTGAGCTTTGTTAATATTTTTAGATGACATATTATTTTTAAATGAGATCCCCAATAATCGGAAATAGAAACTACTTATTTAATTAAAAAGTAGTGTTGAAAAGAAGAAATAATAGTGTAACCCATACGCCCCCGATCGGGGTGTGAGCTGTCAAACAGAGCCATTAAGACAGTGATTATGATAAGGACACTAGAAAATGTTTCCACCACCCCCCACAATTTGAAGAAAAGGGTGTGGTGGCCTTCGGCATGCTTAAGACATCAGGAATGTTGGAAGGTGGCAAACATATTTGGGCAAGTTTACTAACTGCGGTGAAGGATAGAAGGTCGGGGTTTGAAAGAGCAGAGGTACCAAAGGCGAGAGTTGAGCAGAGGCTTTGGAAGTGATGGGGGCTCCATCAGCTCCAAACGTTGGCTACTACGTATGTAAACTGGCTTCTCCTCCACTACACAATGATTCCCTTTGTCTGGTTTGATAATTGGGGTATATATGGGGCCACTAGGTTTGTGGGTGAAAGTAATTCTAGCTAGGAGATATGCATGATGTCGAGCGTTTTCTTGAATAATCCCAGATCCATGGGTTCCTCCCTAGTGTTAATCGATTATGGGATTTACCTTTCTCACATGGAGCTTAGAGGGCTTAGTGGGCAGGGTGGTAGTCCAGGAGAATATCTTTGTCTTCTTTGCTCACAATCGTGGGGGTCAGGGGCTAGGATTCTATCAATGTCTATGTTTTGATGAAAGTTTGTTTCTTGGTTTTCTCCATGGGTGTTGAGGGTAATTGGCATGAATTGAGCATTGGCCATGTCAGCCTTGACTAGTTGAGGGGAAGTCGAGAGGCAAGAAGAGCTTGAGTTGGCTGCCTCTTGGAGCCTGGGGGTCAGATTTTGTGCTACAGTGTTGGTCAGGGCAAGACTAAAATAGTGATGAGCTAGGGGGATGGGGGAGTGTTCATACAATGGTGGGTAAGAGAGGTGCAGGACATGAAACCCATCGGCTTCGATACCATGCCATATGATATATATAGTTGGTTAGTTGTTGGCAGCTCACTCCAAAGTCCAAGTCTGAAGCATTTGCAAAGAAATGGGCATGTGAGGGCGTCTATTGGGGCAAAGTTAACAGGGTGCACACCATGGTCATGTTGGGTGGGGGATCTTGCATTTCGGGGGTTATACAAATGAACCAAGGGTGGTGGATTTTGTGAAAAGGCAGAGCCTTCAAGTGTTCGAAAAAAAATAAAAAATTGTTATGACAATCCTGGTTTCTTGTTCCCATACCAAGTCCACCGAACGGTAATCATTATCAGATGTGAAGAGCATAGAGGGTAGTTTCAGGCCATCCTCAGGATTTGACTAGAAGGTACCATGATAGGGTGAGAATGGGAAGAATGGGGAAAGCTAAGGGCCAAGGAAAGAGGCCACTAGAGATCAAGGTCAAGGCTAAACCAAGAACTTTGGGTAAACGTTGAGGTAGAAAAGAAGTGGCCAGCTTGATAAGTGAAGCAACTGCTACATACAAGGAATGCACTAAGGAGGAGATTAGGTGGACGATAGAAGAATGCGACGAAGACATAAATCGACAAGCGAGCGTGGATGAGCGTGATCTAGAGGACTGTAAGCTCCTGGTTCTGGATCTGGGTAATGCTAGAGAAAAAGCGACTAAATTTAAATCGACCCTGCATCGTTATTGGCTAATGAAATGCCTCCCTGGTAAGGCCATGGAGCAAATATGTATGTCTTCCATCTAGGATTTCCCAAATCACAAGCAAGAGTTTCAGAAGTTATAATTTGAATTGCAGAAATAGTATGCTCACCTTAGACGCATGGAGAGACACTTCCCCTACATGTTTTCACAGACAGAGCTACCAGAATCCATTACTAAAGATTCAGCCCTAGTCGCTTCAGCCTCCACTGAGAGGGATGGATAGAATGTTGGATTTCATTTATTTTTTATTAGTTTTCATGCGGATAGCTTTTAATTTCCAGTTTATAGACATATTTATATATAGGCAAATATGATATGGATGTGGACATGGAAATCAAACTTACCTTGCTTGGATAGATAGACTTAGTATTTTTTGTTATTGGATGGCTTATCATGCGGTTAGGTGGTCAATAGACTTGGTTTTCCAATGGGAAGACCACCTAACCTCGCCATATGTGGTTATAACATGCTTGTTTTATAATGAAAAAGAAGGATCTACCAAGCTTAACAAGCAAACAAAAATAGTATAACCCATATGAGTAATATTGGAATTCTTTTGATAATTTCATTCCAAGATGATATGAGATTGATTGATGAGGCAGGAGTGATTAGGGGTTGTTACTGCTCTGCAACTGCCAGACCTTTACACACTGCGCCATTTTGCCATTAACCTTCAACCATAAGATAACTACACCACGATAAGGAATAGTTACCAAGCGATGGAACCCCCTTAGGGGGAGGATATGGAGCCTCCCCCCGCTGATACGGAAAACGCCCTGCGACAAACAGAAAATGTCAGGAAGGACCATCAAGAAGATATAGAAACAGAGCATGAAAATGCGCCAAGGAATAACAACAAAATTGAATAATCCAGAGTGATGTCAAATACTTGCAAGCCTGTAGAAGTTGACAAACCTAAGATCGAGCTCCCAAGTCAGTGGATCAACACTCAGATCCAGTGTATGAAGGATCATGCATTGATTGGAAATTTCATAGGCTTTTGGCCCACAAAGAAAGCACTACATGGCTAGATAGCAACCAAATGGAAACCAAAAGGGCATATTACTTTGAAATTAAGGCCTAAGGGCTTCTTTACTACAATCTTCAACTGTTTGGAGGACCAAAACAGGGTACTGGATGGCAGACCATATCTTTTTAATGCAACAGGACTATGCCTGCGAGACTGGATTGAGCGTTTTAACCCGGACAAAGAAGATCTGAGCTGGGCTTTGGTGTGGATTCACCTTTATTCTCTCCCTTTTGAGGACTCGGATGAATACTCGTTGCAAGATATTGGGAATGGTTTAGGCGAATTCATCAAAGTTGCATAAGAGACAAAATTGAAGCGATACACCTCCTATGCATGGATTTGTGTATACATGCACCTCAGCAAAGCACTCCTGGATGCGGTAAGCCTTTACCATGATGATTACGAATGCATACAAATAATAGATTATGAGCATGTACCATTTGACTGTAGAAAATGCCACACCCTGGACCATTTATTCCGAGATTGTCCCTCCAATTTGAAATCCACGACCACCCCCTCAAGGGACAAACCTGACTCGGATGGGTTCACCAAAGTTTCCCATCGCAAGAAGACCCACAAACATCCCTGTTCATCATTCAAAACACCTGTCACCAATACCTCCATGCCATCAACCAGTAACAACTTTGAAACTCTACTCCAGCTAAAGGTTCATATCCTAGATAACTCGGAGCAATTTGAAGCCATTCCTAAGACTACTCCCCATCTTGCTCCCTCAAGCTATAAGAAAGCCCATTATTTTTAAGCAACCCTCAGATCTCAAATCACCCCCTCCCAATAACCTCCCAAAAAGGAATGTCTAAGGAATGGAGGTAGATAGCACGCAAATGCAGCTCACGATTGTAGAAGATATAGAGGTAGAGCAAGAAGAAATTCAACACATGGAAGAGGAACCGGAGAGCTTCGGCATTGGAGACCTAGATATACTGGGACTTGAACAAGCTTGTAAGGAAAAGGAATATGACATGATCCCAGAAAGATAGCTAGAGAACTTAGAAGTAATTCTCTCAAGAGCACATAAGCAAATATTGTTAGGTATCCAAACTGGCAGTTAATGGGATGGAAGAAATATCTTCAAAGATAATAAGAAACGAGGAAGGAAAATAGATCTTCAAAGAACCATCCGCATAGGGGAGATGCTAGTGGAATCTGGAAGATCCTCCAAGCTTACCAAGAATTGCAATCCCCTTCTCAATCGTGCATCATGAAGCTTATTTCATGGAATATTAGAGGACTCAACGGCCCTGGAAAATGTTGACTGATAAGAAACATGTTAGAACAGGAAAAGCCTCAAGTTCTCTTCCTGTAGGAGACCAAACGTAAGTCCACAACAGTGGACCAGATCCTCACCAAAGCATGGCCAGGAAGCAGAGAAGTTGTTGTGGAAGCCACAAGTGCCTCGGGGGGGATAGCTATAGTTTTGGATGAAAGAGCTATAACACTTACTAACATACATGCTAGTAAGCACTTTATTCAATCCATGTTCCATATAACAGGGAAAAACATTCATGGACACTTAACCAATGTCTACTTTCCCCAAGATGCAATAAACAAGGTAGAAATACTAAATACTTTAACTCAAATCAACTCAGAAAGATCCCACCCACTTTAGATCACAAGAGGAGACTTCAACATGATAAAAAAATTCGAGGAAAAAAGACGAGGACGGGTCAAGCTAGACTTTGAAGGCACTCACCTCAAAAACTACATCCATGACAATAGGCTCATAGATATGTAATTCAATAATGAAGTCTACACATGGAACAACGAATGCACAGATGCCCATCAAATAGCCTCTCGGTTAAACAGATTCCTGCTCTCTCACAATGCAATCCATCTTGGAAGGGACCTCTCGGCCTCTATCTTATCACTCTCTCGCTCAGATCACTGGTCTATCATACTTCAATGGCAAAGACTGGGAGACAATGCTCGCACACCCTTTCACTTTGAAGCCTTCTGGCTGACTCATCCAGACTTTCACAACCTAATTACAGAGGTATGGAAAGACTTCAATCCACCAGAAGGCACAAAAATGTATCAACTCCAACAAAAACTCAAACATCTCAAGAAAAACATAAAACAACAGAATCACTTTACCTTCGAAAATATCTTCCAAGCGTAAGACGCTCTTGAACAAGAAATGCAAAAATTACAGCAGAGAATCATAGCTGAAGGTAGATCTAAAGCCCTAGAAGAACAAGAATGCCACCTACAAACGCAAATCTCAGAAAGAGCAAAGCAGGCAGAAATACTTTGGAAACAAAAGTCATGAATCAGATGGCTTAAAGAAGGTGAACGCAACACAAAGTTCTTCCACCACACCATTATCCAAAGGAGAATGCACAACAACATTACTCACCTCACAAATCGACAAGGGGAATAGCTGGAAAAACATGAGGATATAGAATAGGAACTCCTTTCCCACTTTCAGATGGTGCATCAGGAACCGCAAATTGATCAGCTGCCAATTATAGAGAAAATCACCAAGACTGTTCCTAAGATCATAACCGAGGAACGCAATCAAATCCTTCTCAGGCCTATATCTTTACAGGAAGTGGAGACAGCTATGTGACAGCTCAAAGTAGGGAAAGTGCCTGGACCAGATGGCTTAACTTCAGACTTCTGCCATAACTTCTAGGATCTAATCAAGGAGGAGGTTTGGCAAGTATTTGAGGAATCCAGAGCAAACAGATGGATGCTTCCTTCCTTGAATGCCACCTTCATCACCCTCATTCCTAAGGAGGAGCATAGTCAGACCCCAGACAAATTCTGACCTATTGCATTATGCAATGTCATCTATAAAATTGTCTCCAAAGTTATTGCCACATGCCTCAAACCCTTGCTTCCATTACTTATATCACCAGATCAATCAGGATATGTGGAAGGAAGACAGATCATGGATGGCATGATTCGCACTCATGAGATCATTCACTCCTTAAAGAAGTCCAAAAAGGTAGGTATGCTCCTAAAAATAGATCTCTCAAAAGCTTTTGATACTTTAAGCTAGAAATATATTCAAAAAATGTTGCTCACATTTGGCTTCACTCCCCCATGGGTTAGGTGGGTCATGAGTCTCATCACCTCAACCTTCTTCTCAATTCTAGTCAATGGTATTCCATCCACCCCGTTTGTCCCTTCCAGAGGTATCCGACAAGGTGACCCACTCTCACCCTTTTTGTTCGTTATTATGGCGAAGGGTCTTGGGTGATACATCAAAGATGCCCTTCATACCCAGCGATTACACGGCTTTTCTTTTCCCTATACCCCTGCTTTCACCCACCAAAAATTCGTGGATGACAATATGTTATTTGGTCATCCCTCGATCCAAGAAGCCCTCAAACTGAGGTCCATTTTATCTAATTTTTCGAACGCCTCTGGCACCTGCATTAATAAAGAAAAATCCCAAATTTTTTTCTTTCACGCCCTTTCCATCACCCAATCCTCCGTAGCCAAAATTTTGGGCTTCTCGATTGTGACTCTCCCCTCTGAATACTTGGGTGCTCCAATGACAGCCTCTACCTTAAAGCACTCATCTTGGAAGGTAATCTTAGAAAAATTGGAAGCCCGTATCTCTTCATGGACCTTCAGAGCTCTCAACATGGTGAGCCACCTAGTATTAGTCAAAGTAGTGTCACAATCCATGCTGCTTTACCTTTCTTCAATACTGGCAGCACCCAAATGGGTTCTCAAAGCAATAAAAAATCTCCAACGAGATTTTTTATGGGGAAATACAAAAAAAAAAAGAGAAAATGGGCTCTGGTAAAGTGGGAAACAGTTTGCCTCCCAAAAAATTCTAGAGGCACTAGATTACGTGATCCTCAGCATAACAACGTGGTGATGGGAGCACACATATGGTGGAAATGGATCTTGAACCCACATACTCCATGGGAAATCCTCTGGACAACAAAATATGCTAATAATAGAGTAGTAGATGATTTAATTCGGCTCAAAGAAGTTGGCCCAGGCTCCCTAATCTGGAATGCAGCCAAACAACATAACGATCTAATTCAACAACATAGCTTCTGGGAAATCAGGAATGGAGATAATTCAAGGTTTTGGGACGACTCTTGGAAGCAAAGACCCAAATTAAAGGACTTAATCACACCCCACCAGCTATAAGATTGGGTAGATCAATCGATGATTAAAATAAATCAACTTTGGAAGGCCACTCACACCCAAGGTTACAAACAATGGCTAAGCTCAAACCTCATTCTTGGGCAAGGCACACAGTCCATCAAAGATAGCCTGGAAACAAAACTCTCAAATGGGAAAATGCACCACTCTAATAAGAAAGATATCATTAGATGGGGTTATGAAATGAGAGGAACCTTCACATCACAAGAAGCATATCATATAATTCTAAGAAACCATACAGTCAAGGATAACCTCTGGACCAAAGTATGGGATCCCCCAATTTGGCCAAAAATCTCCACCTTCCTCTGGTTGCTTTACCAAAATAGAATCCTTACTTGGGACAATCTACAGAAACGGAGTTTTCTCAGACTTTACATCTGCCCAAATTATAAATAGGAAGAATAAACTATGGAACATCTCTTAAACTCATGTCTGTTAGCAACCCGACTTTGGGAAAACGTCAGTTTCAGATGTCAAAGAGATGGACGAAATAAGGAGAATTCCACCAACACTATTCACTCTTGGGCATCTCATCCTTACAAAAGCAAACTATTAAATGCTTTATGGAAGTTCATATCAGGTTTTATCATGTGGACAATCTGGAAGGAGAGAAATAGTCGCATCTTCAAGGACCACTCCTCTCCTATAGAAGTTATATGGAATAACATATGTCAAAACTTACGAGAAACCTTGATGCTCCAAACTTGGCTCGATGACGATTTCCCCTCCACTCCATAGGAACAAAATATATGGATGAATTGGAAGCTTTAGTGGAACCACAAGCAAGCACACCAAGGAAAGATTTCTCCATTTGGAGCAACACCTGACAGATGGACTCCCCCCCACCACCCATGGTACAGCTCAACTTTGATGGAGCATCTAAAGGAAATCCAAGTAAAGCAGGATTTGGAGGAATATTCAGAAATCACAAGGGCAATGTTCTCCAAACATTTACGGGTTCAATAGGTTGGGATACAAACAACTCGACTGAATTAGAAGGACTATGGCAAGGAATTCTCCTTGCTTAGAGCAATGGATTCTTCCCACTCATAATCGAAGGGGACTATAAGATTTTAATTAACATGGTCAGTCAGATCTTACAGGGAACTCCAACACACAAAGTGGGTAGCAATTGGACATTAGCGGAATGGTTGGAACAGATTGAACAATGGCCATTCATTCATCGAGCAGTCACCATTAGGCCCATTCGTCGGAATGGTAACAAAGTAGCAGACTTCTTAGCAAATATCGGCATTGATAGTGGTAATACTCTTCATGTGGGAACTCTTAATAGTATATCCACCACACCTCAATTGTAGGATTACAATGATCTGGTGCAAAAGGAAAGTGCTAATGAGGAGGAAACACACCCAATTGGGGTGTCAACAGTGTTAATTAAGGTGATAAGATGGACCACCGGCGGACAGAAGAGCCATTTTGCTACCTACATCATCCCACGCACTTAACTTAGACGAAGTCATAACACATTGCAGCAGATAATAAATGACCCCAAAAGCTATGACAAATTCACCTCCCTCATAGCCATGGCCCCTGCAAATCGATTTGCAAATCCTCCTCGTCTCCATGGCATCTGCCCTCTGCAAGCTACTGAACCGTGTATTCGCACTGCAATAGGCAATCGTTGCCTGATTCTCCCTTTCCTGGATCTTGGTAATGGTTTCCATTTCTCTCATTCCAGTCTCTGTATTTCAGGCCAAGCCCCGACCTCCCCTGCTCACTCTCCGTGTTGCTATACCTTCAACTCCTCTGCTATCAACATAAATTACAATACTGCTATGGCTCACCTCAGGCATCGCATGCGCAGTAGGCATAGAGGAACCCATGCAGGATTCATCTGCTCACAAGCTTCGACTAGCTCCACCTCATATTCCCTGGACTCATCCACTAAGATACCCAATCCGCTCATCTACCCCTCTCATCGCTACTAAAATACCTGAAGTGGCAGAGGTAGGAGAGAAGGTGTTGTTCGCTCTGTGGATTTCCCTCTTCCTCCTTATCTCACCCCTCATAGCACTCAATTTCGCTTTCCTAGTACCTTGAATCAGCCTACAATCACTGCCACTGTCACAATTTCCTTTGCGGAAGAGCCTGAGCTGCAAGCTCCTTTGTCTAGCCTCAGGGACAAGCAAAGCATGGAGGCTCTAGGTCACCGAGGAATCAACATCCCTCGCAACAAGCAACAAAGTGAAAGAAGAATGGCTCTGCATGCCAAGGCCAAAGTTGGCGGTTCATTAGCTGAGGACAATAAGCATAATGGCATGAAAGCTTCGAGTAGCAGGCAGAACGATACTTGTGAGAGGCAGATGGGCAATGGAGGCAATGAGGAGGCTCCACCAACTCAAGGATGTGGCGTTTCAGAAGCGAATGATGTCTAGTATCAATTTGCATACAGGATTAAGGAGGAAACAACCCCAGAGGAGCCACCAGCTTAACACATGACCTCTTAAGAATGCGTCCTTTTTCCAGATGGGCATGTCTCACTGTGTTTTTTTTGGTTCTGGATGTGTCTCTGTCTTCTGGCTGAATCTCTATCAGGTGCATATGTCTCAGTATATTTTGGATGTGTCTTTGTCTTTTTGGTTCTGGAAATCAATTTTCTCTTTATTTTTGTGGAAAAACAAGATTTACTCAACTATAGCTTTTTTTTTCTGGTTCAATGGGCTAGTTTCCCCCATAATGGGGGCCGTCTTTATGGCTTCCTGGACTGGTTTCCCCTATGTAGGGGCAGTAAAAAACAAACCGTTTCAATTTTTGATAACGATAGATGATCAACAACTCTGAGGCCATGCCTCTCTGTAACCTTTTTGTACCATATCAATAGATAGAACAATATTACTTAGAAAAAAAATATTGGAATTCCTTTTAATATGGAAATCAAAAGAATCTTTTCTTCAATTTTTTAAATAGATCCTAATAGCTCCAATCAAATTTCATTCTTCCAATCCTAGTTGGGAGTAAGTGATATGGCATGACAGAACAACAAATTATCTGTAGATTATTCCGCTCATTTTCCATCTTCGTCCTATGGATTATGGGAATGAGGGGAACAAAAAAGAGCAAGCTATCCAGATAAAATTGATGACTATCACATTACAAGTGTGATGCCCTAACGTCTAAGGTAATTAGGCTCAATGGAATATAACTCCTCATTTCATTAGTATGAGATCCATAGGTTGTTTTGGAATCCTAATTATTATAGTGTGAATCAAATTTAATGACATAATCTAGTTTACAATTACAACAAAACATTTCCTACATGTAGATTCCTTCGAGGGAAAGAAAAGGGAAGTAAGGGTCAATTGATATGGATTGTTTCACTCACTCTTCCAAA
>APFE030589052.1:0-24131 GCA_000404065.3 Pinus taeda
CTTATTCTCTTGGAGCACTTCAGTTTGAGCTACAGAGGTGGCACATGCAGCTGTCAGAAGGAAATACGCTTTTCTTATGAGTGAGTTGAGTTGTTGCATGCATGACTTCAGTTAGAACTCAATCAGTTGAGTTTGGTGGAGTTGATTGTGGAGTTGATGGAGTTGTGTTCAGTTTAGCTTTGTTAAACTGGTTGTATTTAGTCTAACTGGCAAATAGACTAGAGATGAGTTGGGTGAATTAGTTATTAATTAATTCACAAGTTATTAACCCATAATACAACTAATGAATACATCAGTTAACTCAGTTGCATGTCAGTGCATGTTCAGTTCAACAGGGACAGGTGGTAGAGAATCAGATTGCTATCAGTTGCGACTATAGTTGTGCACCAGATCTTGCACAACCAAGGGATTGAGTATGCCAATGAGTTTGCCCACGTATTTTCCCACATTTTAGCTTATGCTCACGTCCAAAAAGCGTGAGTGACTATTTTTGCAGGTGAAAACCGAGTTTTGTGAGCCATTCTCATCAGTTCTTGAGCAGGTATTGAGCAGTGGAGGCAGGCAAGCAGTGGAAGAGATTTGGAGATCAGATCTGAGCTGTATTGTGTGTAACAGAGGTGGAGATACTTGTGAGAAGTATTATGCTGTGTAATGTTACATGACTCAATCATTAATATACAGATAGTTGGGGTTTTTAGCGAGATGCTTTCCCCGGGATACATACTGTGTTAATGTGTGAATGCTCTTGATGTTTTATTGTTATTGATGCTGCTATATTGATGATAACGTAGAGGAGCTTATGTATTGTGTATGTTTTCCGCAATAGTACATGATCAGGATAATCTCCATTGAATATGTGTTAAATTATTCAAAATTTCTACAGAAGGCAGTTTCAAGGAGCGCGGCGCATATATCAAGGGCGCGACGCACACAAAGCCAGCCCACAGTTCAAGTTTCCCACGGGCGCAGCGCACTGGGTTTTGCGTGCAGTGCACACAGACCAAGGGCCAAAACAAGGCCAAATCACCTCCAAATTTTTGTGAAGCCAACTAAATTGAAAGGTAAGCTCTTTGACATCATTTGTTCATCAAGTTTTATAAATGATATGGTGGTTTATAGAGATGTTTGAATGCAACTGAATTCATAAAATCAACAACAAGAAATCACCAAAAACCATGATGGCTAGGGTTGTTAGGGTGTGGTGTTAGTGCCAAGGTTTCATTTCACCCCTCATTTTCCCCTCACCTACCATTTTTCCTTTTCTCCATTTCTCATTTCCCCTAATATCCCTGCCCTAAATTACTACCAAACCCTCTCCCCTATCCCTCTACTCTTTGCTCAACCTAACACCCCAAACCCTAACTTGTTAAAACCCCAAACCCTACCCTATCAAAGTACCCAAACCCCTCCCATATCCCTAAACTAATTTCTCCCTATAGCATCTATTCCCATCACATTACTCCCATCCTAATACTCCCTATTTCATTGTTCCCCTTGGTGACAGATATCACAAAGGCACCCAGCCTCACACCATCATCAAAGGGCAGCCTAGGTACAGTACACACAATAGTCATAACATCATAGCATTCGTCAGAGTATGATATGGAGACACAAAGTGACTCATCCTCAGAAGAGCAGGCTCCCAGGAGACATCACAAGAGTGGAAAACATGTCATGGATGAGCCCACTACCCACACTGAATTACAAGCATGCCCTCTTGCCATGACATGTTTTCAGCACCTAACATGTTTTGAATTTTGTCAAAGGGCGGCAAATGTTAGAGTTCATCATGAGTTGGCCCGTCTATTTGTGATTCATCTACATGGAGGTCAGTCTATCTTGGCTGGGGTCACTTTCACATTGACACCCGAAACTATATCAGTGGCAACAGGTATACCAAATGTTGGAGAATAGTGGCATAAGAAGAAGAAGGTGGATAGGCAACACTATGAGCCTTACATCAAGGCTAGATTCTTGTGTCAGCTCACAAGAGTCTTTCCCTTCAGATACTTGAAAGATGATTATGCTCCACTCATGAGATTGATCATGAAATACTTCAGCTGTGAGGGGAGGTTCTCTCGACTATATGCCTATCACATCCGGTTGCTCATGCACTTTACCAGGGTGAGGATGATGAATCTCCCATTTTTCATATGCAGGAATATAGAGAGGATGAACACCTTCATGCTACATAAGACCCCTTAGCAGTAGCTTAACAGTGTGTATCACTTTGCTCTTATCCGGATTTTGGTAGATCATCAGTTGGGATTGCAAGGCATTGCTTGGGAGGACTTCATCTCCTGTGACTTCTTCATCACATCACAGGTACTATCAGAGCCAGAGCAGGAGATGGGTGGTCCTTCTCATCAGTATGAGTACCATGAGACGACTACCATGCCAGTTTTTGTTGCATATCAGAGAGGCAGTAGGCACTTGTTTGCAGCAGCAAAGCGAGTGTTATCTCCACCCAGGGTGGAAGGGGCCTCGCTTTCGGCATCAATGACACAGGTACTGGACAAGGGCAAGAGGCCCGTGTGTGATGAGGGGCCATCAAGTGAACAGGAGACTGATGTCATTCTCATTCAGGATGATGAGGCCGAGGCGAAGAATGCCCAACTTAGGATGACCATTCAGGAGCAAAACACAGAGATCCAAGACTTGTCACTCAATGTGGAGAGGGCCAAATGGATCATAAATTATCTGGAGTAGAGGAACAAGCAGATTGAGGACCAACAGGCAATCATGGAGCTGCAAATCATCCCTGAGAATCGACAAGCTGCCCAGTAAAGGAGGATCAAGATCACTACCTTGGAGCAAGAGATCAATAATGACCGTGAGTCATGGCTAGAGCAGATCAATATCCACCTAGAGAGACTGCTGGAGAAGGCCAATAGAGACAAAACCATACTGAGGAGGATGGCTTGTCATTACAAGGCACAGAACATGAGTGCAAAGGCCCAGATAAGGAGCTTGAAGGCCAAATTGAGCAGAGCAAAAAAAGAGGCAAAAGAGAAATATTGGCTTCGAATCTTGGCTAAAGCTTCTGTGGCATAGCATAGTGCCTCTTAGAGAACCTCCAGCCCAAATTTCAAGAAATTTAGGACATTTTTGGTCACATGGAAATTTTTTGGCACAAACACAGGTTTTTTCTCCCTGTGGCGCGGTGCGTAGGATTGGGAGCTCCAAATGAGAAATGTTTTGCATTTTTGGATTCAGCATGCAAAATCACGACTACTAGCATTCGGAAAAGAAATTTGGGCATGATTTGAGTCTCCTGGAGGTCAAAAATACCCAAAAAATGGCCTCGTTGCCCCTATTTTGACACACAGGAAGCAGTCTTGGGAGAATGAAGATTTGGAGGGGAAAATGAGCTCAAAATTCAAAAATTCCACTTGGGTTCGAAAGTAGAATGGATAGGCTTTCCAAAAAGTACACTTGGGCACATTTTGGACTCCTACAAGTGCCTCAACACTGGCCTCAAAGTGGTGCGGCGCATATAGGAAAAAAGGCTCAATTTGCCTCTGTTTCCTGAAATTTCGATTCGCGACTTGTCATAAGTGGGCCCTCTCATCTAAACTTCACTTTCTTGGCACCAAGGTGGCATTTAAATTATTTTCACTCCAGATGGGCATATATCCAAGTGACAAAGGAAGGCAAAAGGTCACCCAAGCCATTTGTCATGTTTGTGGCGCTGCACCTGTAGCTAATGTTTGGCTCTCCACCTTCATTTTGTAATGATTTGAGTAACTCCCCAACCCTTGGGCGTTCTATCTCTTCATGGCACATTCTATATATTGTATGAAAACTATTTGCAAAGGGTGGGTTGGCTTGTAACTTCTGGGAGACTATGGGAAAGAAACTTTGTTTCTTCATTGTATATTTTTTACAGAGGATTAATGAAAGGCAGCGGCTCTCTCTCATGAGATTCATGTGGTTGTGAGTGTAGCAAATGTGTCTCTTATGTTTCGTATGTATCTTGTTATGTTTCATAGTTCATTTCATATTAATTTCCAGTGAAATTTTCTAAGTTGGATAAGGTAGAATTCAATTTTATTGCTCTGCCTGTGGGAAGATTTCATGTTCAGTGTTCATTCTTTTGTTGAAAAGGATTCATGTTGTCCATGCCCTTTTCACCCTCTTAATCAATCTCTCCATTCCACACTATTTTAAACTAAATTACTAGTCTTTCCACCTATCTTGCCTCACGAAGTAATCTGTGCCTTTGTATTAAGTTCTCTGTTCATTGAGGTCCATTGGTCCCATACCATCCCAGAAACACAGTCATTCATAAAAATCACTTCTTGTATCCATATTCACTTACTAGCCTAAGATAAATATTTCATTATAATTCATCTTAGGCCATTTCGTTTATCTATTCACTGAGTGTGACTCGGAGAGAGCCCTCTCCTGTTCTGGTAGGGCTAGCTACCAGACTGAGCATGGTTTGTGGTTACCCTGAATTTTGCCTTCCTTCAGCCTAAGTCGGATTTAGGTTCTAACATAGTGGTGACTCCACTGGGGACGAAAGTCAATCCCCTTGATTCTTAATAATTCCAAGCTTCTGGATGATAAGTTTAGGATTTGATAGGCTGAGTAAAGTTGGTTGTGTCCTTTGATTTTTCTCAATAGCACGATGGCTTCTAGAAGATATACCAGAGCTAATCCAGATCCAGACCCTCCTCTCATCTACAAAAATCCCAATTTAATTTCAAGAATTCGTCGTCAAGAAAGCTCTATATCGCCCATGTTCAAATCCCATTCATGCCCAGACATTTTTGAGTATATTGAAGAGCTAGAGTTTGATGAGCAGTTTGAATTATCATTGTTCAAAACCAAATCCGAAAGGGCGGTTGACTCTACTGTCCACAATCCACAGTTTCTTGTAGACTTGGATACGGAAAGGGCTAATCGGTCAATTGATAACTACATAGTAGCCCAGCTTCAAGCTCAAATTTCTAGCCCCTTACAAATTGTGCACACTCCTCCAACACCTTCGAGGACAAATCCGCCAAGAGTGATGGCTACCTGTTTTGCACCTCTTGTTTTGCCTCAAATTTTAGATGATATGCCCGCAGATTACCAAAGTAAAATCCCATTTTTTGATGGCACTCCTAATGGAATTACTGCTCAACAACATGTGGATAGAATGGCAAACTTCTATGAACTTCATGAGATCGATGCAGAGAATGTGGCAATGAGACTCTTAGTACAAACATTTGCAGGGGAGGTGAGGAAATGGTTCAGAGGTTTACCGGCTACACATATCGCTACCTTGGCTGACCTACAAATACAATTTTTAAACCACTCGAAAGTGAAAAGGAACCCTCTTCAAATTCTGGTTGAATATGAGCAAATCAAAAGAAACACTAGTGAGTCGGTCCAAGATTATTGCATTAGATTCAATTCAGTTTATAACGAGATTCCAGATCATCTAAGGCCACCTGTGGGACTAGCCATGGTGAAGTTCCTGGATGGTTTTGATGTTGACATGGCTTATCAATTTAGAGAAAGAGAACCAACCACAATGGAAGACATGCAGAAGATAGCGATCAGTGTTGAAGAAAATCTGTTGACCAAGAGAGCTAGAGCAAAAGCAGAGAAGAAGGTCACTACAAAGGAAGAATCTTCCTCGATAGATCAGCTACTTCGAAAGGTAGAGCAGGTGCTTGAAAGAGTGAAACTTGAAAAACCAGAGCCACAAGTTAGAAATCCTAACTTTTGTGGGCAGCAACAACCACAGTATAGAATAAGACAGAGATATCAGTGAGCCCAAGAGCAGACTGCACAACGGCCAGTACAGACAACTTTGCAGCAAAATTTTGTGCATGGGCCAGAATCAGATGAGGACGGGAATGTAATAGGTGAAGAAAATCACCTCTTTACTCTGGACGATTTTCCTATTTATCTCACTGAGGATGAAGAGTATGCAGATATTTCAGTTGTACACAAAGACGTAGATTTCATCCTAACAAATGACATTGTCTTGGAGGAAGAATCGGATGAATACCAAAGAGGCTATATGAATGCTTTGTCTGCCCAACAACAGTGATATGCACTTAGAAATAGACATGTGCCGGTCAGACCCATTCAGAAAAGGAAGGATGTTGAGGCATCAAAGAATGATTAGCAGTTACACAAAGGAAAGGAAAGGAGGCAGTTGATCTGGAGAGCAGCAAATCACCATCAGCAGAACAATCACATGAACAAGTTGCATCAAAAGAAAAGGAAAGGAAAGGAATCCTAGTCAAAGAGGTAGAAAATATTCCCGCTTTCAATTTAGAGAATGAGATTTCTAAATTGAAGATATCCATGCCCTTGACTGAAATAATGAAGAACAACAGTTATAAAGGACAAGTATCTAAAATGTTGAATTTGGACCCAATGTCTGACATGGTGAATGTCGAAGATGGTCAACCTGAAATGATTTTTGGTCCAGCATCAAATGGTGAGTCTCCTAATAGTGATGTGCCACCTTTTTACATCAGTTTAAGGTTGCATGATTTTGTGTTACATAACGCCATGTTTGATTCTGGATCTTCTCACAATCTCATGCCCAAGGAAATCATGGATAAGCTTGGTCTGGACATCACCCGGCAATATCATGATCTCTATTCGTTTTATTCCAGCAGAGTAAGATTTATAGGTCTCATCAAAGACCTGGTTGTGAGTTTGGATCAGCTCCCAATGAAGAATGTTTTGATGGATGTTGTGGTAGTAGACATTCCTCCAAGGTTTGGCATGCTTCTTTCCAGGCTTTGGGTAGCGAAATTGAAAGGGACATTACAGCTAGATTTCTCCTATGCAACGATTCCAGTGTTTGGACAAATGAGGAAATTGTATCAGGAACAAAAAATTAAATACATGATCACAAGCAAGGAGAAACCCGTAAATCATCCAATTAACCATGTACATACAGATTTAGAGTCTTTTGTTCTGTATTCAGATAGTTTCAATGATATAGATAGTCAGTTAGTAGAAGTAGATGATATTCTAGAAATAACATAAAACTTCAGAGAAGTTTTGAAGAAAGAAGAACAAGAAAAACAAAACATCGTTGAGCAATCAGCTGAAAGCAATGGATAGCAAGCAGACAAGGTACAACAAACATATTTCCAGCACTTGCAAGAGGAGGAAGAAGGTTTGTGGACCATGGATTGCGATGGAGCAGTGGGAAATGATGGCGCTGGAATTGGAATTTGGGTACGTAGTCCTCTCTCCGCCCCAAACAAAGTCCCTAGTAATGTGCGGGTATGCTCTTACAAGTTGGCCTTTGAGTGTTCAAATAATGAAGCTAAGTATGAAGCTTTGATTGCTGGCCTAAAGATTCTAAGAAAACTAAATGCTAAGAGAATTTCAATATATGGCGACTCTGAATTGGTTATCAAGCAGGTCAGAGGCGAATATCAAGAAAAGAATCCTAGGATGCGGGCTTACCGTAATGTAGTCCTAGACATTTTAAAATTATTCTCAGAATACACCTTGACATGTGTGCCTCGTATACAAAATAGTGTTGTTGATGCTCTTGCCAAAGCAGCAAGTAGTTTGAAGATCCCAATGAACTCTAGCAACAAATTCGAAATCCATGTCAAGCATCGTCCAACCGTTCCAGACAATCAGAGATATTGGCAAGTGTTCCAAGATGATGAGAATATTAATGATTTTCTGCAAAACAAAGACAAGTTCAAAGAGACCTCAATTGATGAAGAAAATGATGATGATAAAGGTAATGGTAAATATGAGGTATAGATCAATGAAATGGACATATTGCAACTGAAGAATAATGTTATTCCCAAAGGCTTGATACCTCTGGAAGAACTCTTTGATCAAGATGATGTAGCTCGCAAGCCAACATTGCAACCAACAGAGAAGGGTGTGGAAGAGGGTCTATATCGGAACAGTTGCTAATCCTAAATTGGTAAAATTGTCCAAAGCATTGCCGCCAAACATCAAGGACAAATATATCAGTTTCATGTCTTCGTTTGCAGATGTGTTTACTTGGGACTATTCTGACTTAAAGACATATGATACTAATATAATTCAGCACACTATACCCATCAAACCCAATCAAAAACCATTCAGACAGAAGTTGAGAAAGCTAAATCCAAAGTTGCTGCCATCTATTGAAAAGGAGATCAACAGGTTGTACAAATCAGGGATCATTGTGCCAATCAGATTTTTGGATTGAATCTCTAATTTGGTTCCCGTAAGGAAGCAGACAGGTGATATTCGCTTATGCATTGATTTCAGAAATCTCAACAAAGTTTCATTGAAAGACAATTATCCACTGCCCAAAATGGACCATATACTTCAGCGAGTAGTGGGAGCATTTCGTATGTCATTGCTTGATGGTTATTCCGGATATAACCAAGTTTTTTTCCATGAGGATGACCAAGACAAGACAGCGTTCACCACTCCATGGGGAACCTTTCATTACGCTAAAATGCCTTTTGGTTTGAAGAATGCAGCTGCCACATTTCAGCGGGCAATGGACTTGGATTTTTCAAATGAGAAGGATGTCTTTCTGGTGGTGTACCTGGATGATTTGACGGTGTTTTCCAAACCTGATGAAGAGCACATGTACCATCTTAAAACGGTCATCCAAAAGTGCAGAAAATATGGCTTTTCGCTGAATCCAAAGAAGAGCTTGTTCACCATGGAAGAAGGCAAACTACTCGGGCACATTATCTCAAAAGATGGCATTCGTATTGACCCAGCACGTGTGCAAGCAATTCAGCAAATCGATCTAGCACGGAATAAAAAAGAGATACAATCGTTCAATGGTAAGATGAATTTCATACGCTGCTTTGTACCCAATCTTGCTGAGCACCTAAGAGAGATGACAAACATACTTAAGAAGGACAGCCAAGTGAAATGGACAAAGGAGGCTATAAAATCTTTCAATTTGGTCAAATTGGCTCTTTCCTCAGCTCCAGTTCTAGTCAGCCTGGACTACACTCAGGATTTCATATTGTTTTCATTTGCTTCAAAGCATATTATGGCAGCGGTGCTATTGCAGAAAACAGATGATCATGAAAGACCCATTGCATTTTTCAGCAGAGCTATAAGAGACGCAACCTTAAACTACAACATCATTGAGAAGCAAGCCCTTGCACTTGTGAAGGCATTGAAAGATTTTCGGGTGTATATTCTACATTCTCACATTCTAACCTATGTTCCTAACACTGTTGTAAAAGATGTTTTAGTGCAGACCGATCCGGAAGGAAGAAGAGGTAGGTGGATTGCAGCCTTGCTAGAATATGATGTGGAAATAAAGCCCACAAAGCTGGTGAAAGGACAGGGATTGGCAAAGTTAATGGTTGAATCAAACTTGCATGCCTTGGACATAAATCTGATCGCTGCTATGTCCGATGAGAATGAGGAAGAATCATCAATTCAGGTATCTAAAAGGTTTTCTCTTTCTCCATGGTATTCAGATATCATATATGTGCTTAAAAATTTGTCACCATCGCCCGACATGACTAGAAGCAAAGCGAGAACACTCAAGTTGAAGGCTGCCAAGTTTTTCATTCTTAATTCTACACTATATTGGAAATATCCTGGTGGCGTCTTGTTAAATTGTCTGGTGGAAAAGGAAGCGAAGAAAGTCATGGAGGAGCCACCTAGGAGACTATGGTGGTCACCTTTCTTGGAAGTCAACAGCAAACAAAATTTTGAGAGCAGGGTACTATTGGCCAACATTGTTTGTTGATGTATATAATATGGTCAAGTGCTATCATAAGTGTCATATTTTCGAAGGAAAGCAAAAGTTACAGCCTCTACCACTCAAGCCCATAGAGGTGAGTGCCCCTTTCCAGCAATGGGGATTGGATTTCATTAGTGAAATTCATCCTGCTTCTTCCGTATAGCATAGATGGATCCTCACAGCCACAGATTATTTCATGAAATGGATTGAGGCAATTCCCACCAGACAAGCTATAGATGAGGTAAGCATTTCATTCCTCTAATAACATCTTGTCCCACTTTGGTTTCCCGAATAAGCTAATCACTGATAATGCAACAGCATTCAAATAAAAAAGGATGGTAGAGTTTTGTCATAAATATCACATCATTTTGGGTCACTCAACTGCCTATCATCCGCAAGGCAATGGATTGGCAGAATCTTAAAACAAATCATTGGTAAACATAATCAAGAAGCTGCTGGAAATAAATAAGAAGAGCTGGCATAAGAGGTTGGTGAATGCGCTTTGGGAAGATCAGGTCAGTCATAATAAATCCATAGGTACGTCACCATTTGAGCTTGTTTATGGAGTTGATAAAGTATTTCCTACCTCTCTCACTACCCCGGTAGTCAAACTTCTTCAGGAGGCCAGCAGTGAAGAAGATCCCATGCAGAGAAGGTTGAACTAAATGGTCCACTTGCAGCAGACCAGAGGAAGTTTTCAAGAACACATCCAAATTGCAGGAGAAAATCAAGAAAATTTATGACAGAAAGGCAAAGGTGGGCAAATTTCAGGTGGATGATGTGGTGCTGAAGTGGGATGTAAGGAATGAGGAGAAAGGCAAGCACGGTAATTTCAAGAACCTCTGGAAAGGTCCTTTCAAGATTGCAACATATCGGGGGCAGAATGCCTTTCTTCTGAAGGAAGTGAACGGGGAAGATTTTCCAGGAGGGCCAATCAATGGTTGGTTGCTCAAGTGGTACCATTTCTAAGTTATTAACGCTGCTTCCACTGTCACTGTAAACACCATTTTATTTCAGTTTTATTAGAGTTGGTCAAGTTAGCCTTTAAGTCATTTCAATGTCAAGTTTGAGTTATTTTTTTGGTCATTTCAGTTTCATAAATGAGTCAGAGTCCTGTATTATTTTTCAAATGATGAATCCATAGACCAATGGATGAAGGCACTGTCTAGCTCTTCCAGATCTGTTGTTCTTGGAACCTCCAAGGAGCTACCATCCCCCATTGGAGCCAATGTTAGAGTCGGTCTGGTCAGTCCTCCATCAGAGATCAAAACTCTTTATGCATTTCATTTTTAGGTGTCCCGCTCCATTCACCCAACTGCATTTCGCTAGGGGTATGCCATAATCTAGCAGAGAAGGTCATGCTAGTCATTCCCCCTCATGTCTCGCTCCTGATGGCTCAGGTCTTTTGTCAATAATCATCAAAGTCCATAACAGTCAAGGTCTGGTCCTTTAAAGGACAAAAGTCATTTTCTATGTCTAGGTCTAGGGATTCATCAATTTGGTCTTTGAACATTTCCAGTAAATTCATGCAGGCCAGAGTGAGGCCCTTACACAGTTATGGTTCAGAGATCTTCATCGTCATGTGGATAGACTTCGACTCTTCTTCAAAACTCTGTTTTGAAGAAAAGTCAAACAGTGTCATTTATGACAAAATTTTCAAAAAAGTCGTCAGTTGATTTCTTCAGATGCAATCATGGTTTTTGTGGCCAAATGTTGTATCGTGCAATCCCTGCAAAGAGTGCTGAAAATTTCATCATTTGAGCTAAAATTTCAAAGGGAAAGTGAAAATCAGTGTGTTTTAAAGTCAGTGAAAAAGTGCCAAAACATAACATTAGAAAAATGGGGTTTTGAAAAGGAAAAAATTTAACCCATCACTTCCAAAGTTATATATACAAGTTTTCATCAAAATCAAAGGCATTGAGCTAATCCAAGCCTTGGAGAAAGGTTGCAAAAGGTGTGAGTTTGCATTGTGAGGGTTTGAGGGAGTTGGAGGTAGTTTCAAGCAACGCGGCTCATATACCCAAGAGCGCGGTGCACACAGAGGGCGCGGCGCACACGGAGCCTGCTCACAGTTCAAAATTTACAGAGGCACGGCGCATACAGAGCAAGGGCCGAAACAAGCGCCCAATCACTTATAAATTTTTGTGAAGCACACCAAATTGAAAGGTAGGCCTTATAACATCACTTGCTCATCAAATTTTATCAATGATATGGTGTTTATAGAGATGTTTGAATGCAACCAAATTCAATGAAATCAACCTTAAGAGATCACCAAAAACCATGATGGCTAGGGTTGCTAAAGTGTATTGTTAGAGCCAAGGTTCCATTCCACCCATCATTTTCCCCTCACCTACCATTTTTCCTATCCTCCCTTTCTCATTTTTCCTAAAATCCCTGCCCTAAATTACTATCAAACCCTCTCCCCTATACCTCCACTTTTGGTCAACATGACACCCCAAACCCTACCTTGTTAAAACCCCAAACCCTACCCTATCAAAGTACCCAAACCCCGCCCATATCCCTAAATGAATTTCTCCCTATAACCTCTACTCCCATCACATTACTCCCGTCCTAATACTCCCTGTTTCATTGTTCCCCTTGGTGACAGATATCACAAAGGCACCCAGCCTCACACCATCATCAAAGGGTAGCCTAGGTATAGTACACACAGTAGTCATGACATCACAACATTCGTCAGAGTATGAGATGGAGACACAAAGTGACTCATCCGCAGAAGAGAAGGCTCCCAGGAGACATCACAAGAATGGCAAACATGTCAGGGATGAGCCCACTACCCTCACTGAATTACAAGCATGCCCTCTTTCCATGTCATGTTTCCAGCACCTAGCATGTTTTGAATTTTTTCAAAGGGTGGCAAATGTTGGAGTTCATCGTGAGTTGGCCCATCTATTTGTGCTTCATTTACATGGAGGTCAGTCTATCTTGGCCGGGGTCACTTTCACATTAACACCCAAAACTACATCAGAGGCAACAGGTATACCAAATGTTGGAGAACAGTGACGTAAGAAGAAGAAGGTGGATAGACAACACTATGAGCCTTACATCAAGGCCAGCTTCCTGAGTCAGCTCATAAGAGTCTTTCCCTTCAGATACTTGAAAGATGAGTATGCTCCACTCATGAGATTGATCATGAAATACTTCAGCTGTGAGGGGAGGTTCTCTCGACTATATGCCTATCACATCCGGTTGCTCATGCACTTTAGCAGGGTGAGGATGATGAACCTCCCATTTTTCATATGCAGGAACATAGAGAGGATGAACACCTTCATGCTGCATAAGACCCCTCAGCAGCAACTTAACAGTGTGTATCACTTTGCTCTTATTCGAAATTTCGTAGATCATCAGTCGAGATTGCACGGCATTGCTTGGGAGGACTTCATCTCCCATGACTTCTTCAGAACATCACAGGTACCATCAGAGCCAGAGCAGGAGATGGGTGGTCCTTCTCATCAGCATGAGCACCATGAGACCACTACCATGCCAGTTTTTGTTACATATCAGAGAGGCAGTAGGCACTTGTTTGCAGCTGCAAAGCGAGTGTTATCTCCACCTAGGGTGGAAGGGGCCTCGCTTCCGGCATTAATGACACAGGTACTGGACAAGGGCAAGAAGCTCGTGCATGATGAGGGGCCATCAAGTGTACAGGAGACTGATGTCATCCTCATTCAGGATGATGAGGCAGAGGCGGAGAATGCTCGACTTAGGATGACCATTCAAGAGCAGGATATGGAGATCCAAGACTTGATACTCAATGTGGAGAGGGCCATATGGATCATCAAGTATCTAGAGCATAGGAACAAGCAGCTTGAGGTCCAGCAGGTAATCATGGAGCTGCAAAGCATCCGTGAGAATCGACAAGCTGCCCAACAAAGGAGGATCGAGCTCACTACCTTGGAGCAAGAGATCAACAATGACCGTGAGTCATGGCTAGAGCAGGTCAATAACCACCTGGAAAGACTGCTGGAGAAGGCAAATAGAGACAAAACCATATTGAGGAGGATGGCTTGTCATTACAGGGCACGGAACATGAGTGCAAAGGCCCAGATAAGGAGCTTGAAGACCAAATTGAGCAAAGCAACAAAAGAGGCAAAAGAGCAAGATCGTCTTTGAATATTGGCCGAAGCTTCTGTGGCCCAGGATCATTCCTCTTAGAGAACCTCCAACCCAAATTTCAAGAAATTTGGGACACTTTTGGTCACATGGAAATTTTTTGGCACAAACACAGGTTTTTTCTCTATAGGGGCCGCGCCACCGGCGAGACGCGTAGGATTGGGAGCTCCAAATGAGAAATGGTTTGCTTTTTTGGATTTAGCATGCAAAATCACGACTACTGGCACTCGGGCAAGAAATTTGGGCATGATTTGAGTCTCCAGGAGGTCAAAAACACCCAAAAAATCGCCTCACTGCCCCTATTTTGACACACAGGAAGCAGTCTTGGGAGAAAATTCCACTTGGGTTAGAAAGTAGACAGGACAGGGTTTCCAACAAGCAAAATTGTGCACATTTGGGACTCCTGCAAGTTCCTAAAAATGGGCCTCAAAGTGGCGCAACGCATACAGAAAAGGGCACGACGCATATAGGAAAAAAGGCCCAAATTGCCTCTGTTTCGCGAAATTTCGCTTCGCGACTTTTCTAAGTGGGCCCTCTCATTTAAACTTCACTTTTTTGGCACCAAAGGTGGCATTTAAAGTATTTTCACTCCAGATGGGCATATATCCAAGTGGCAAAGGAAGGCAAAGGGTCACCCAAGCCATTTGTCATGTTTGTGGCGCTGCACCTGTAGCTGATGTTTCGCTCTCCAACTTCATTTTGTAATGATTCGAGTAACTCACCAACCCTTGGGCATTCTATCTCTTCATGGCACATTCTATATATTGTATGCAAACTATTTGCAAATGGTTGGTTGGCTTGTAACTTCTGGGAGACTGTGGGAAAGAAACTTTGTTTCTGCACTGTATATTTTTTACAGAGGATTAATGAAAGGCAGTGGCTCTGTTTCATGAGATTCATGTGGTTGTTAGTGTAACAAATGTGTCTCTTATGTTTCATATGTATCTTGTTATGTTTCATAGTTCATTTAATATTCATTTCCAGTGAAATTTTCTAAGTTAGCTAAGGTAGAATTCAATTTTATTGCTCTGCCTATGGGAAAATTTCATGTTCAGTGTTCATTCTTCTGTTGAAAAGGATTCATGTTGGCCATGCCCTTTTCACCCTCTTAATCAATCTCTCCATTCCACACTATCTTAAACTAAATTTCTTGGCTTTCCGCCTATATTGACTCACGAAGTAAACCGTACCTTTGTATTAAATTCTCTGTTTCATTGAGGTCCATTGGTCCCATACCATCCCAGAAAAATAGTCATTCATAAAAAATCACTTCTTGTATCCATATTCACTTACTAGCCTAAGATAAATAGTTCACTGTAAGTCATCTCAGGCCTTTTCATTTATCTATTCACTAAGTGTGACGCGGAGAGATCCCTCTGCTGTTCTGGTAGGGCTAGCTACCAGATTGAGCGTGGTTTGTGGTTACCCTGAATTTTTCCTTCCTTCAGCCTAAGGCGGATTTAGGTGCTAACACTTGCAACTGAAAAATTGAGAGCATTGGCTGAATTTCCAAAGGGTGACTCATCCTGGAATGTAGTTGGGTTGTGTACGTGGTGTCAGAGAGTTCGGGAACCATGAGATAGACTGCGTCGAAAAGGCATTTCATGGCCATTTGCTGGCTATGTGGCTTGACTATGAAAAACTAGAATTCATCCCATGTCAAGTTTTGCACCTTGTCGATTTGTTCTTCTCTGCTTGCCAAGTCCTCTCTCCATTGATCTTCTAGTGCTTTTGCTTTCAGGAGTTTTCCTAGAGAGTAGTCAGAGATCAAGTTATCCATATACAAGCTGTCATTCACTAACCCGATTACACCATTCATTGTAGCTCTGGCTCTAGAAGTCGCTCTTTCGACTTTTATTAACTATGATTCCCACTCCGAAAATAAGATTTCCTTGTGCGATTCTTGTATTTTTGGTAAATTGGTAGCCATGCCTTCTTCTGAATTTTTACAAGAGAGAAAATTTGTTATCTTATCATCTACTTTTTCAAACTCCAGTCTGGTGTCAACTTCCTGATCAATAAGTGATGTGGAGATAGTGCACAATGGATCAACCAATGATATTTTACGGCAAAGGATGTTTAGATGCCGAGATAAGGCTTTGGTTACTTCCAGGGCTTCTTTCTTGAATTCACTAACCTTCAGGTAACCTTTGAATTTATATATCTATGATTGCAGTTGTGCAATTTGATCTTCCTTAGCCTTCATTTCCTGCTGAATTGTTGTTTGAAGCTTGCTGAGTTCTTGAGACAACTTCTGTTGTTTCTGGAGAGCCTGCTGATCAATATTTTTCTTCTCCAAATTCAACTTTTCTTTTAGTTGCTCATTCTGCTATCATTGCTCTGATAGCTGTTGCTCAAGCTGGCTAATCCTTTGTTTTTCTTCTGTTGATTACCCTTCAAGTTGGGTGATCCTTATATCCTTTTCCTTGATTATTTGGTTGACTTCAAAAGCTTTGTTCACTGTTGCAGTTGTATAAGCACCTACATGCTGAGATAACCTGGTTAAATCCTCAGAAGGATTGACTTCTGAGTCTTTCCATACTACATTCATTAGTTTGGCATGAGGAGTTGAAAGAGGTCCTTGGTCAATTTTCCTCCTTTTTCTTTTCCTTTTGACCATAACCTTATGCTTTAGACTGTATAATACATCTAGGGGTGGTATTTCTTCTACCTTTAATACAATCTCTTCTGTAGGATTCTCAAGAATTATTTCAATATCCTGTTGAATGTTGGGTGTGCCGACTGTCCCTTTAATTGGAATATTAGTAACAATAGGCTCCTGTGTTGTAGGAAATTTTGGTGTAGTGAGGTTTTGGGAGTCATTTTGGTTCTTGATCATTTGATGAAACTTCTCCCATTCCTTGATTAAGGTGGCATCAATGTTTACATTAGTATCTAGGAGCTCAGTGGTCCCTTCATTTGTTTTCTCCTTCTTAGGACACTTCTCCCTTTCAGGGCTCTTCTCCTTTTCAGGAGTCTTCTCCTTTTTAGTGGTTTTCTCTTCATTGTGGCCTTATTGCAACACCATAGGGGTAGGGGCCAATAAATCTAGAGGTAGTGATTGTGACCTCTGTGCCCTGAACTGCATAAATTTATCTCTTCCTCCTCCTCCTAATTTGATCTTTGCTATATGTTTCACCAGTGAGAATACTTCAGCTGAAGCGAACAAGTCATCATATTCATCTGTCTCATGTTCAAATTTGACAATCTTCACATGACTGATGAAGTTGTAAGCCACTACTTTAGGATCATACTGTCTCTTTGGAATGGCTGCTAACTTGCGAATTTTTATATTCTCTGTTTCTTTCTCTCCATGTTTGAAATCATGCAATCTGTAGGTACCAGAGCAGAGGGGAAATGGAGGCCACATTTGTTTCTTGGACTCTTTGAGATTCCTTGACATTCCTGTTTCTGTTATCTAGTAAGCTTTTTCTCTGGCCAACAGTTTATCAGGAATGTACAAGGGGAGAACATGTGGATCTGTGGTGCTGCCAAAAAGTCTAACATAGGTCAACATTCTTCACCGAACCAACTATCGATTGATGTTAGGTCAATGTTGGCCTCATCAGATAATCGAGGAGCATGTTTGTTGAATATGGCATGATGGACAGGTAAAACAAAACCATGACAGATTCTATATATATGATCTTTATAATGGGCCTTCCACAAATACTTATGATAAATGTGAATCGAAGTTGGGTCTTGAGGAGTCCATTTCCAACATAGGATGGGGTAGTCAGAATTGAAACAGATGGTATCCATGATGTAGGTGCTCATATAGAATGGGGTTATTGTACGGGTAGTTACAAACCTATTTATTCTATAATCAAGGATTTGGTTGGCCATTTTATCTGATAAAATGGTTGCCCAATACATGATATAAGAGTGGATTGATGCTTCCATTAAAGGCACCATTTCTAAAGTAAACCTAGCTGAACCAGAGACTCCAAAGAATCTACATAACATAGTGTTAGCATAGCAATAAGGAGATGCCAAGGAGTTTATGGATTACATACCAGAAGATTCATGCTTATGTTTGTTCGGGAAATGTCTCCATTGCCTGATAGGGTCTGAATCTATATCATGCTCCTTGGCAGAGGCTTCTAAAAATGCTTTATTGTAATGTTTTTGGGGGTCCAACAATTGATACATCTTCTTGATATCTTCTACCCTGGATGTCCCAAACATCCTTCGAACGGCTGTATAGAAGGCCCTGTTGGTTATGTTGATACTTTCTATAACCCATCTCACCATGTCATTGTATGGTAACACTTTTGCTCGGGCTACTATTCTGTGGAGGAAGGAGCTGGCTAAATCATAAAGAGTATTTTCTGATTTATCAGATGAACCAACCATTGCTCCTTCTTCTTCAACTTTTCATGGATCCTAGGCCTCGAGTAAATTATATATACCCTCCCATGAAGTCTTTCCGAGGCCTGCACAGGTAGTATCAGCTATCAGTACCAACTTAGGTGGTTCATATTTTTCCATGATGGGGGCCTTTGCTTTCCAAGCTCTCTTAGACATTTTTGTTGGACTAATGCTTTTCGGATTCGCTCTGCAAAATGAAACATAAGGACATAACAGTGGAAAAAACTTGTTCAAATCTAATACACATCACACAAGACTAACAACAATTAAGCACAAATGGGTGATATAGATTTTTAATATATTAAGCTACCACGGACGAAATCCTTGAAGGATTCAACCACAACTGCTTTCTTAATTATTTCCCATAACTTCCAACGTGACACTTTAATGTCATAATGACATGTCGCATCGCAAATTTATAACGGTCCTTTTAAAATGAGTATCGTGACTTCCCAATCAGCGATTAGCGATAATCACATATTGCGGATTGGGAGGTACGAGCATTATGCTTAAATGTTTCCTTTGCATATTTGTAATTGTGACTAATAGTGAGCTGTCATGGGAAGGCGGGATGACTTTTAAAATTAATAAATCATTTGTTTTTTTCTTTATCATTGATTTATAACTTTAACCCACAAATGTTCGTAATATATTATATTCCACCTTTATCGAAAAGTGTGCTTAATAATGAAATCACATCGGAAGATTTCAAAGGGGCTTTTGGTATGTGTTTTATGATTTCAGCGATGTGCGATTGTGATCATCTTATCGCATCAAAGGATTTATGTGAACACTTGGAAGGGCTTCTTGATAAGTAGCGATATGTGATTTCCGATGGGGTTATCGCATCGACGAATGTCAATGGAACACCTTAAGTCCAACATTGAAACAAAGGTTTTGTGCGATGTGACATACTCCTTTTATAATTGTTTTATGATAAGGCTTTATTATAATTTAAATCGAATCAGACATTATCAATGGGACTTTCATGGTTTGAATAGATTTACAAATTGCAATTGTTATTTAACTTATCCTAAAAGCAAAAGACCTATTATAAAAATTTGTTTTCAAATTTTTTATTGATTTTATTTATATTTCTAAAAGGGTATCCATTTCTCATTAAAGTTTTTAATGAAAATTTTGAAATGGGGAGGGTTGTTGCATACCACAAAAATTGGCTATTAACTGGGAGAAACAGTGATCTGTAAAAAATCACGCAATATCTAAACTTTCTTAGTTCAGAAACAATTGAGGATAAAGAAAACCATCTAAGAATAGCTAAACAAAAGTTAACTCTAAATAAAATAACAGTATTTTGCATTTTCTTTTACAATTTCTTAAAAATAAAAACATTTCAAGTTTTGATTGGTTGATAAAGATAAAGTAGGGGACCCTTCCAACTTAGCTTTTATATTTACTCTTTGGTCACAGCTAGCACCTCTGCTGCCAACAAACATCTATAGTCTTGGCAGGGTTACCTTTTAACCATAAATCATTCATTGTCCCATCTATCTGAGAGCATAAATTTTGAAAGATAAATTCAAAAAGATATGTTTACATATATTTTTTGATTTTTTATTCTTTCAATTTTTTAAAGATAAAAAGCCATTGTCCTGGTTTGGTAGCCATCTTATAACAATGTCATTCACTGGTTGTAATTGAACTGAACAAGATGGCTCATAATGTCTTATCATTATAAGCCATAACCTTGTTTTGATATGCAGTATTGGTAATGTCAATATAATTAGTTCCCTATGATCATGGAAAGCAGGCTCATAATGAGACCTCTTATCTTTTATATCAAACATATTTTAGAATTACACTCTGAAAAATCATAAACTTAGTGGATGGGGTGAGTGACTTTCTCCTTACGAGTTTATGGATGACAATTTTAGAGTTATGGATGCTAAGCTTGGAAAAGTATTTACTTTTTATGAATAACCTCTCTTAACTTTAATAAAACTTAGAATTATTTACAGTAGTTTTTGGAAGATTTTGCAAAAATTAAAGAGGTATTTAGAGTTTCATGTTTTATTCAACTTTCCAAAACTATAATCATTTCCTTAAAGGTTTCCACTTGTTGAAAGCAAGTATTTAAAATATTCTCTTAAAGAGCTTTCTAATAGTAAAAGGCCAATGGAAGATTATTTACAACATTAATTTCTAAAATAAACAAACTTGCATAAAGAATATTTATAGGTAAGAAGGGGTTACCTCCTTAAGAAAATAATTTCTTTAAGATAATCTCATTCCCAAGAAGAGAATCTCTCTTTCCTGATAAATCTTACAGTATGAATATTGATGAGCCTATCTTCTCAATGATTTGAAATGGTCCAAGCCACATATTTTGAAATTTGTATGTTTACCTTTGTCTTCATGTGCTTTATCCCATTTCAACATGAGATCACCAATTTGTAATGTTTTTGTGCTGGTAGAAATTGCATCAAAAGAAGATTTAATGACTTGTTGATGTTTAGCATGAGTGATTTTGGCCTTCTTTTTTTCTTCCTCCAATTTGAGGATTTGATCAAATCTTAATTGAATGGAGGAAGAAGGATTTTCTTCAATAAATTATAGTAGGGCTAGAGATGGGAGTGCTAAATTTGAAGGTATTACAACTTCTTTCCCATACACTAGGTTAAAAGGAGAAGTACCTATTGAGGCCTTCTGAGTTATGCAATCTACCCATAATGAAAATATTAAATATTTATGCCAATTCTTTTGATTTTGATCAAAAATTATTTTAATAATCTTAATGAGATTCTTATTAGTTGATTTTTCCAAACCATTACCTTGAGGATAATAATTTGCAGAATATTTTAATTTAAAACCTCTCTTAAGAGAAAAAATTCAACTATACTACTCCCAGAAAAATAAGATGCATTATCAAAAATCAGGGAATTAGGTACACCAAACCTGGTAATGATGAATTGATCAATGAACTCAATGATTGCACCAGAATTGGCTACCCTTAATGGAGTTGCTTCTACCCACTTTGTGAAGTAATTTGTGGCTGTAAGGATATATCTGTGTTGCTTGGATGAATGTGGATCAATCTCTCCTATGATATCAAGCCCCCATTGTTCAAATGGTTTCTCAATGTTTACTTGTTGTAAAGGAAAGGCTGGTTTCCTTTGTCTCCCATAGAGTCAAAGAATACTAATGTTTTAGATGATGAGGGTGGATTGGAAGATGATGGTTGATTTTGGGTAGGAACAATTGGAGTCCTTTTCATGGGAGCTTTGCCTTTAGTGACAAGGCTTGCATTTTTCTTCTTTGAATTCGTTTGAACAGGTTCTACTACATTTTTACTTCTGGTATTTACTAGAAGAGCTTCCTCTTCACTTCCATTGTCAGAGTTGGACAAGATAAAGTCCCACATCCCATGACATTCAACTGTTTCCTCTTCTTCCGTTTCCTCTTACGATAAAACTGTGTCTTCATCTTCATCATCGTCTTGGTTTGATTCAACATTAGATATAGCATTAGGTGGTTTTGGTTCATTTGATTGATTTCTTCCAAAGTTTCTGTTAGCACCTAAATCTGCCTTAGGCTGAAGGAAGGCAAAATTCAGGGTAACCACAAACCACACTCAGTCTGGTAGCTAGCCCTACCAGAACAAGAGAGGGCTCTCTCCGAGTCACGCTCAGTGAATAAATAAATGAAATGGTCTGAGATGACTTACAATGAAAATTGATTTTAGGCTAGTAAATAGATATGGAAACAAGAAGCAATTTTTATAAATGACTGAGTTTCTGGGATGGTATGGGACCAACAAATAGTATGAGCAGGGAATTTAACACAAAGGCACAGATTACTTCGTGAGGCAAGACAGGCGGAAAGTCTAGCAACTAAATTTGAAATAATGCGGAATGGAAAGATTGTTTAGGAGGGTGAAAAGGGCATAAGCACATGAATCCTTTTCAACAAAAGAAGAACACATAATGTGAAAAATTCCCACAGGCAGAGCAATAAATATGAATTCTACATTATCTTAGAAAATTTCACTGGAAATGAATATGAATGAACTGTGAAACATAACAAAATACATATGAAACATAAAGAGAACACATTTTCTACACTCACACCACAAGAATCTCATGAACCAGAGCTGCTGCCTTTCATTAATTCTCTGTCAAAAGATACAATGAAGAACTGAGTTTCTCTCCCACAGTCTCCCAGAAATTACAACCAACCCTTTGCAAATGGTTTGAATACAATAAATATACTATGCCATTGGGAAATAGAATGACCAAGAGTTGGGGAGTTTCTCAAATGGTTACAAACTAGAAATGGAAAGCCAACCATTAGTTACAGGTGCAGCGTTACAAAAATGACAAATGTCTTGGGTGACTGCTCGCCTTCCTTTGCCACTAGGATAGAAGCCAACCTTTAGTGAAAATACTCTTTAAACTTTGCCTTAGGTGCCAAAAAAAGTGTAGTGTAAATGGCGGGCCCACTTGGAGAAAGTTGCGAATCGAAATTTCGCGAAGCGGAAGTGATTTTGGCCTTTTGGTCTATATGCACCGTGCCCAAATATATATGCACCACACCACTTTGGAGGCGATTTTGAGGTACCTTCTAGAGTCCAAATTGTTCCCAAGTGTGCTTGTTGGAAAGCCTTTCCTATCTACTTTCCAACCCAAGTGGAATTTCTGAATTTGGTGCTAATTTTCCCCTCCAAAGCTTCATTCTCCCAAGACTGCTTCCTGTGTGTCACAATAGGGGCAGAGAGGTCATGTTTTGAGTGTTTTTTACCTCCTGGAGACTCAAAACTTGCCCAAACTTCTTTGCCATGCACCAACAGTCATGATTTTTCATTCTAAATCCAAAAATGCAAACCATTTGTTATTCGGAGCTCCCAATCCTAAGCGTCGCACCAGTGGCGCGACGCACAGGGAGAAAACCCTGTGTTGTGCCCAAAAATTTGTCATGTGACCAAAATTGCCCCAAATTTCTTGAAATTTGGGCTGGAGGTTCCCTATGAAGTGTTATGCTGGGCCACAAAGGCTTCAGCGACGATTTGGAGCTGATATTTCTCTTTTTGCCTCTTTTTCCTTTTTGTCGCTTTGCTCAATTTCGCCTTCAAACTCCTTATCTGAGCCTTTGAACTCATGTTCCATGCCCTGTAGTGATAAACCATCCGCCTCAATATAGTTTTGTCCTTGTGGGCCTTCTTTAGCAGTCTCTCAAGGTGGATGTTGATATGCTCGAGCCAAGACTCTCGGTCATTATTAATCTCTTGCTCCAATGGAGTGAGCTCAATCCTCCTATGTTGGGTAGCTTGGCGATTCTCACGTATGTTTTGCAGCTCCATGATCTTATGTTGGTCCTTGAGCTGTTTGTTCCTCTACTCCAAATACCTGATAATCCACTTAGCCCTCTCCAAGTTGAGTGACAAGTCTTGGATCTCTGTTTGCTGCTCCTGGGTGGTCCTCCTAAGTTTGGCACTCTCCACATTTGTATCATCATCATGAAAGAGCATGAAGTTGGCCTCTCGTTCACCTGATGGCCCCTCATCATGGATGGGCTTCTTCCCCCTGTCCTGTACCTGTGTTGTCGATGTCGGAAGCGAGGCCCCTTCTACCCCAGGTGGAGATAACACTCGCTTTGCTACTGCAAACAAATCTCTACTGCCTCTCTGATAGGTGTTAAATACTGGCATAGTAGTGGTCTCATGGCGCTCATACTGATGAGAAGGACCACCTATCTCATGTTAAACCTCTGATAATACCTGTGAAGTGCTGAAGAGGTCACGAGAGATGAAATCATCCCAAGTAATGCCCTGCAATCCCAACTGATGAACCACCAAAATCTTAATAAGAGCAAAGTGATAAACACTGTTAAATTGTTGCTGAGGGGTTTTGTGCTGCATGAAGGTGTTCATCCTCTCTATGTTCCTACAAATGAAATATGGGATGTTCAT